>JAOUQU010000002.1:103844-120163 GCA_028566735.1 Ammoglanis amapaensis
CACACACACACACACACACACACACACACACACACACACACACACACACACACACACACACACACACACACCTTGTTGTGTTGACTGATGGTCAGTGACTTTATTAGACTTTAATCCTGATTGTTGTGAAGTGAAAGCAAAGTCAAACACCCTTCACCCCTGTCAGACGAAGTCTCGTTCCTGCATGGATGCGCGGCCATGATTTGCCTTCATGTGGGAAGGTGTGGAGTGGTCCAGACGGTCGGTGGAGGTGAAAGGTTTATTTAGTAAGCAGCCGGACCAAGATAGAATGTAAACGTGGGTTTATGCATAGCTGTCAACAACATTTTTCATTCGAGAAAATAGAAAATATAATATTATTATAAAATTTCAAGCAGGACAGTAGAAGATCCTGGACTAGAAGGTTTTAGATTTGTGGATTTTGAAGGCCCACCATAGAACCTTTAAACAGATTTGCTCTTCTGTAACTTCTTGGTGGTTATCATGGCGTCATTAAATCTGCTTCAGATGGAAAATGTCTGAATATAAAGGCTAATGAATGGTCATAATGTTATGATTGTGTGCAGGTCTATACATGTATATTTTTATTTACTTAAACCCGCTCAAATGTCCCTATAAAAACTTGTATATTGTGTGTTCACATAGAGAGCCTGTTCTAAAAACTGCTAAATATAATAATCAGAATTGGATGATATGAATTTGTTTGATTTGCTTGTTTATTTTAAATGATCATTCTTTCGATCGTTTTTCTCGTGCTAAAATAAAAAAAAGAGTTTTTAGATTAAAACGAACATGTAAACCTGCTAAACTTGGCATGAGCTAATGACAGGTCTTGGAAGTGAGTGCCAGGGCAGGGTGAAGTGGCGAGATGGGGCAGATCCGAGATCTTAATTACAATGGAGCCAGAGAGAAGGAGGAACCCGTGTGGTGGGATGCACGGTCCACGAGTGCTATAAAAACCCCGGGCTGAGAGCAGGAGAGCAGCAGATGCTCTAAGGTGCTTTGACCAAGGGGATTTTACAGCCGAGGAAGCTGCACTGGTGCTGACTTTTATTTATTTGGAACCCCAGCATGCCGGTAGGTGTCTTGTCTCTCTGTCTCTCTGATTGTCTTTTCTAGGCCCATGTTTCAGTACACTGGCAGCTGGACATCCAGCCATTTTTTGCAGGAAAAGGTCTATTATTATAGATTTATATTTTTTATTTAAAATATTTTATTCCTGAAATTAACATCAGTCTCAGTCTAACCCTGATTTGTATTTTTTTATTGCAGATTTAACCTCAGAGAATGGATCTACGAGTAGCAAGCATTCTTCTTCTGCTGGTGGCCCTGGTCGCTGGCCATGGCGAGAGATACGTGGTGAAGAAAGTCATGAAGGCGCCGTACAAGGGCCAAGGTGAGTCGACCAATCCAAATCATAAAGAGAGTTTGTACATATTAAACACGATTTCTCTTCAAATTCATCATAAATCTGCATTTTACAGTTTTATATCCAAGTAGAAGTTAAAAATGAAGGTCTTGTGTTTAGGATTTAAATACTGTGACTATAACTTTAATAACTTGATGGAACTTTGAATGTAGAGATGTATAAAATATAGTTCTGTGACATTTCAAAGCTTTTCTATAGCGTCGTCCTGCACTGTGATCATTCAAAGTGCTTTACATCAGTAAAAATTATAATCATAAAAACATTCCTGACATCTTGAACCTGCAAACATACACACAATGAAAAGGTGCTTTAAAACCGAGAATATGCCAAACTAAAAGAACATGTAGTAAAGTAGCTTATAAAATGTAGTGCAGCATTTTAAAATAAAGCTTATATTAAAAATTTGAACTAATTTCTGATTACATTTAAAAACACTAATGCTAAATGTTTTGCACCACACCCACACTACAGTTTGTACTCCAGTTGGGTTCGATACTCCTTCCTAAATCGCTCCTCCTCTCACAGCTCCAGTGTCCAATGTACACACGACATATTGGGCGTGCACCACTACAGTGTCACAAATGGACTTTTAAATAATCTCTATATTGTAACATTATTATTATAATAATAGTAATTTTAACTTTCCTTTTTGATAAAATTACTGGTTTAAATTGGTTTAAAACTTTTTTATTACTATATGATATCAACTGTGAGGTTTTGGCAGAAATCTTCAACGTTAGCCACCAATGGTAAGAAATGACCTCACAAAATGTCTTAAAAAGGTCTCCGGCTCAGGAACTCGATGCTTGAACACACTGGCTCAAAGAATTTAGTCCAGAAATAAAAACCACGATTAAAAAACTGACCCTGAATCACACTCCTGGATTTCTTTTGCTCAGAACTCGAGTCCTTCTCTGTATTTGGTGTTAGTTGCTAACTCACTTCCAAAACACTTTATCATACTTAGCACACAAATAAACAAATGCACAATTCAATTCCTAATTCAGTTCCTTCAATTTCGGCTATTGTTCACATTTTAGCAGAACCTAAGACCAACGAACTAAAATATATTTAAATATTTTAAGTTAATTCTGATTTCATGTATTTAATGTGTATAAAAACTGTAAATGATTTTGCACATTGAGCTTTTACAGCTGTACTGATGAGTGATTTCATTTGATTTACAAGAAGCTAAATTATCTAGCGAAGCCTTTTAGGATGACGTGCTTTATAGTTTTTTTTCGGGTCAGAATAACAGCAGCACCATCGACCACATCACAAGAAACCACCAGACATCGGCGTGTCATATAAATAGCTTAATATATTTTACCAGCTGTAGGCTAGAATTATTATCCTTGTTCAGAACTTCCAGAGATGGTGGATGCAGCTTTTGGGAAACAAGAGTTCCTCGATGGTTCCTTACAAGACTGCAACTGTCCCACTCATGATCAGCCTTCAAAAGCATGAAATCCTTGCATTAGGTGCTGAGAAACTAGTTCTGTTCTGCCTGTTTTGTTTTTCTAAGTTTGCGTTATAAGTGTAATTGATTATTTTGTTGTTATCATTGTTGTTGTTGTTTTAGGCTGCCATTCTTGGTCATCCCATGACTGATATATGTTTTTGTGTCCCTTCCTTGCACATCTGAGCATTTTCTGTTGCTCTATAAGATACTATAAGATTTACACCCACGTAGATCAAGACTGAAAAACACTGAAGGTCTTTTAAAGTTCCACAAAGCTCCTAGAGGTTCCAAAGTGCTGCTCCTGCTCCAGAAGAAAGAACAACCGCTTTGGTCACTATTTAAACCCTTCTTTTAAAGTCTCAAATAAGAAAGAGGTGGTTCTATTTTTAATCCACATCTCAGCCACTTCTCATGGAGCACAAGATCTGATCCTTGATATCCAAGTCTATTAGTAAGAAGCATATTGGCAGGATTCTAAGCCAAATACAACCTTAGATTTAACTGCTCGCCAAACATGCAAAGTTTCCCCTCATAATTTTTATTATGTCAAGAAGATTGGGGTCATGTGTGGTGCTAAAATGTCCATTTCCATTGTTTCCATGTATGACTGCTCAAGTGTCCGTCTTATTTAGGGATATTATTCACCAATCTTATTTAGGGAGCCTGTTTAAGCAAGCCCTTAATTCTTGGGTCTATGCAAAAAAATAATGTTAATTAACAACTCCTTTCAGCTCCTTTCTTTTTCTCCTCACAGTGGTCTCTGTAGCTGGAGAACCAGGTTCCCCTGGTGAGCCTGGTGCAGTTGGACCCCCTGGACCCCCCGGACCTCCCGGAGAGAATGGCGAGGGACTGCAAGGACCCCAGGGACCACCCGGACCACCTGGACCAGCTGGTTACTCTGCACCTGGAAAACCAGGTACTCCAGGCGGACCTGGTAAGCCAGGTGCACCAGGAGCACCCGGACTCAAGGGAGATCACGGAGCACCTGGTCCTCAGGGAGCCAGAGGTGCACCAGGACCTTCCGGCAGCCCTGGGCCTGCTGGTTTTTCCGCTCCAGGCAAACCTGGCCCGGCGGGTATTCCCGGAGGTCAGGGATCAAGAGGAGAGCCAGGCATTAAGGGACATCCAGGTATTCCTGGTCTTCCAGGACAGAAAGGAGAGATGGGTGTGGGCATTTCAGGACCTCAGGGTGAGAGGGGAGAAACTGGACCCATGGGACCTGTGGGAGCAACTGGAGAACCCGGTGTTGGCAAGCCCGGTAAGCCTGGATACCCAGGTGAGCCAGGTAAGGGAGGAGCACCTGGCCGTGATGGACAACCCGGGCCTATGGGACCCACTGGACCCAAAGGTCATACCGGTGCCCCAGGAATTGGAATGCCAGGCAAACCAGGTGAAAACGGTGCCCCAGGTCAGTCAGGTCCTGCCGGACAAAAAGGTCCACAGGGAGCCACTGGAGCACCCGGTGCTCCCGGTAGCCCAGGCTATGGTAAGTCAGGTGCTCCCGGTCTTAAGGGTGACACAGGTCCCGCAGGTAGCCCAGGTGCCACAGGGCCAAAAGGAGAGCCAGGTTCAAGAGGACCTACAGGATATACTGGAGCAAATGGTCCTGCAGGGCCAGCTGGTCCTCAGGGTCCAAGAGGTTTCCCAGGTGAGAGAGGGGGTGCAGGTGAAAAGGGCGAGACCGGTCCAGTTGGACCTCAGGGCTTCAAGGGACACAAGGGAGAGCCAGGCGCTCAAGGTGGTGATGGAAAACCCGGCTATCCTGGTACAACTGGCCAACCCGGCCCACGAGGACCAACTGGTGCTACTGGTGCCAAAGGTGAAACGGGCGAAACAGGTGCCAATGGCGCTCCAGGTGCAACTGGACCAGTTGGCCCCAAGGGTCACACGGGTCACACTGGACCAGCAGGTGAGACAGGTCCTGCAGGTGCCCCAGGGTCAAGAGGTTTACCTGGTCCAGCTGGTACTTCAGGGGCACCCGGTCAGAAGGGTCACCCTGGTCTTCCCGGCCCTCCTGGTCCTGCTGGCCTTACTGCTAAAGGAGTTCAAGGACCCCAAGGTCCTGCTGGACCTGCAGGTGCTGATGGTGCACCAGGTGAGACTGGACCATCCGGTCCCCCTGGACCACCCGGTCCCCCCGGCGAGGTGGTTTTTGCCAAGGCTGAGGAGACCTTCAAGGGAGAGCCTTCTTTCATCAAGTCCCCCATGTCTGCTTTCACCGCCCTGACCACATCGCCCTACCCTCCTGCTGGCAGCCCCATCAGGTTTGAACAGGTGGTCTACAATGCCGAAAATCACTATGACCCCGAGTCAGGTGTTTTCACCTGCCAGGTCCCCGGCATCTATTACTTCTCCTACAACTTGCATGTGAATGGCGCCAATGCCCTGGTGGCACTCTACAAGAATGAGGAGCCAGTCATGTTCACCTATGATGAGTACAACAAAGGCTTCCTAGACCAGATGTCCGGCAGTGCTGTCCTCCAGCTCAACGAGCAGGACACGGTCTACCTCCAGATTCCCGATGATGAGGCCAATGGCATCTTTGCTGCCGATAACGTCCACTGCTCCTTCAGCGGCTTCCTCATCGCCTCCACGTGATTGGTTCATCCCAAACCCTCTGGCTAATTCTCAGTGGGAAAAACAAAACACCCTTCAGGTTTTTTTGGTTCTTAAAACAGGTTCTTCAGAAATAGGAGCATCGTGACTTGAAATAGTTTTTACCATGCTAGGTGCTAAAAGAAGGACATAATTTACGTAACAGGTTAGCAGGGCTTCGGCGGTGCGTCCAGACCCTCTCCTGTGTCTTTTCTTGAGTTTTATTTTCTCATCTGAGAGGGGTGACTTTTGTTTCGTCTGGTCTCCTGTTTTGTTTTTAATTTTCTTTGTTTCTTGATTAAAAGAGAATGAAGCGTTTTTAACACATTAGGTCATAAAAAGATCAAACTAAACATGAAAAGAACATCAGAGCAAAAAAAACTACAAAGATATTTCCAAATGTTTGATGCATTAAAAGTAACTGTGCTTTGTAAAACGTAACAACAAATAAACTGTCTGTAAAAAAAACTCAACCTTGTTGTGTCCAATATGTCGCGTCTCATCCTAACTGCTTAAAGTTGTTGACAGGAATTGAGGTTTGCTTCCACCTAGTGGACATTTAAAGAAATGCACGAACTGAACGAACTGGTGCAATACTCACCCACCACCACACACAATAAAATGGTCTGTGGGTGTAGTTGATACTAGTAGTCTTACAACACCTTACAATATAAAATAACCAGTATAATAATATAAAAATACAAAAGTTAAGAGATGTAATGATCCACTCATGATGAGAAATTATTTATGATATTAAGTTCACGATACAAATACAAATTTAAAATACACAAGAAATGCATAAGTGAATCAATTCTTATGGGAGTCTTTGTGAATCGTTACATATTTATTGAAATGTAAAGTAAATAAATATTATTAGTTATATAGTATAAGAAAATCCTTTATTAATCCCACATTGGGGAACTTATGTAAGACGTGGTGGCTTAGTGGTTATCAAGAAGTCTTGGGTTCGATTCTCACGTGGACCCAGGGCTGCATGGTTTCCTCTGATAGTTCAAAAACATGCAGGTGGGGCATTTTCAAAATACAAAATTGTCCACAAGTGTGTTTGAATGTGACTGGTGTGATGAATGATCGTCTACACGTGTGAACCACGGATGAACGTTACCTAAAGTGTGGACCACGATGTTAAATAAATAAATATAAGTAGTTACCAAATGTAGATTACTGGTTCAGTATTTAACTGCTAGGCTACCGAGCCAAACAAATTGTAAACTGATGTGAATGTTGGGCTCCAGATGAGAAGTGGCTAAGGGGGTAGCCAGGGTTGCAAAACTAGCTGGGGCGGTCCGGGTCTCAGTCTGTTCTCCTCATCCTAAAACATGCAATCAGGGGTGTGATGAGTTACGCATAATTTCCTCACGTCCATGTGGGTGTCTTTCTGACCTTCAGACATTTAGATATTCATCCGGCCAAACGTCCCAGGCTGTAAGTACGTCTGCTGCACTGGGATGTAATGGCACCCTGACCAGGATGTATTCCTGTCCTGTGGTCAGTTTTTCCAGGATGCATTTCTCCTCAGACATAAATGCACACACCCACAGATCCAGACAGCCAAGGGTGCTCGGTTCTCTGGTGTCCAGAGGTCCTGGGGAAGAAAGAACATCTAAAAGCAATGAAATGAAATCGTACGACGTCGTTTTGGGTAAAGCCATGTTGGTTTGGCCACCTCAACTCTGAATGTTGTGTAAATAGTGTAAATATTTGGGGTGAGGTGAGGAGTGTTCCTCGGTGGGAATGTTAAGTCTGTATCATCGAGGTTTCGCTTGCCGCAGGGTGGAGTTTAAGTTGAGGAAGCCACAAGCCACGGGCGCTTCCATGTTCTACCATCATGTGGTGCATCATGTGGAGGACCCTGGGGGGTTTTATAGGAGCAATTATGGAGCAGGTCTGTAGGAATCTGTGCCTTAAAATGCAACCTTCCATTAAGAAAATGGCGACAGGTCAAACTTTTAAACATTTATTGTGCAGGTTGAGATCGAGGATGATTGTAAACAAACTTTAATCCTAAGACAAGTTCATGATCACGTGTCCAAACACTTCCTGCATATAGTGGAAATGCTCGAGCCTATAAAGAAATAAATCATGACTTTTTCTGAACTACGTAGTTTACCCTGCATAGTGAAGTAACTCTTTATCGCCACAGAGTGTCGCTGCAGAACACGCACCAAAAGTATATGGACACATAATAAGAATTCATTTCCGTGTTCATTAAACTAGAACAGCCTCAACTAATTATTTTCTTTATTTAATTAAATACTTTCATTATTGTCTTCAAGATAAATAAACTATCTGTCTAGTGAGGAGCAGATTTGTGTGAATTTGTGTTATCTTAATTTTCATCATATTTTTTCGGCTATTTATTTTTTTAATTAAATAAGATCAGGATTAAAATTATTTATCTATTAATAAAAAGGTATTCTTTGCACTCCTGTGGGATCTTGTGTCACTAACAAACAGCCCTGATGTCGAACTTAAGCTCCTGGCTTTCAGTGGGGGTTCCAATTCATGCCGCTCTGTATTATCAGTTTATTGTGATCTACGGTGATAGAGAGATGCAAAAAACCTTTCTATTAAATCCCACTGACATCCCATAATGCACCTGTACGCATCACTGCTGATTCTCTGCTCCAGGATAAATTCAATCACTGTGATGCGCTGACACCCAAACCTTCATTTAGGTGCCAGTTTGATGGACGCAGATCAAATTGAACCCGAGACGACGACACCGAGCCAGAAGAGAGATTTTATAATCTGATCACATCTGCAGTAGACTGGAATGATCGTCTACCTGAGAAGTCTGATATATAAAGGCCTATATACACACACAATTATGGGGGGGGCTTTGTTTATACTTAAATAATGCAAAGAAATCTCGAGATTATAATTTTCATAATAAAGTTTAAAACACGCATTATTTCGTAGTATTTTTGAGTTTATTTTAGAACTTAATTACTATTTAAATTAGAGAACTCAAGTCATTTTGTCTCATGCTTGTACTTACATACGTGTCCACTAGATGGCTCTAAATCACTAAGCAATTAATGCAGTAACTTAATAGAGCGCACGGTCGCTCATTCAAGACTACAAGCTGCTTCTGCTGGGCCCTTGAGTGAGGCCCTCGAGTCTCAATTGTTCCGAATAAAGAATACAAGTTGCTTTGGATAAAATATTCGGCTAAACGCAGAAATTTTTTATCAAGTTATGTTATTAAATCTGTGGAGTTCATGGCAAGAATCGTTGCCAGGTAATTTTTTTTAATGAAAGTGTAACTATAAAAGTGCAATATCGTTACTTTTTCAGACATTTGTACACACACAGTAAATAATTTTGTACAATTAACTTACTTTTTGATACAGTACTAATTTTGCTGCTGGAATCTTAAACCCCCTGAATAAACCATCTCAAAGTGATAAAGTTCCATCTAAACTAAACATATCAGAACAACGACACGAACACACACACACACACACACACACACACACACACACACACACACAGAGAGAGAGAGAGAGACAGGTCATACTTTAACACCCTTTATTTTGTGCCGGTTGAGATCGAGACGTTTGTAAAGTTACATTCCATTTAAAAAGCAGGTCGGAATATTTACAGAAACATCAGGAACTATTCTGTAGAGACTTGCACCGTACGGTCGAGGAGAGATTCGAGTTTTAATATCAGCGGCTTCTTTTCCGCTCTACACTCGTTACAAAAGGGAATGTTGTTTCGAGGGATTCCTACAGGACTGAAAAAGGTTTTAAAAAGACATGACGGGGGGGTCACGAGGACACAGTGAGCCGCGATGCTGGTGAAACTCCACGAGGCTCGCTGCTCGGCCTGCTTTCGTTTTAGCCTTTTTAATGGATTTTTAAAAATGTTTAAAACGTAGCACCGTGTACCGAGCACGCGCCGCCAACCTAAACCGTGGTGCCATCTAACACACGAAATCCTAAAACAATTCACAAAGTATGCAGGTATAAAAAAAGACAATAAAAACGATAAAATTAAAAAGAGAAATACTGCATCACAAGCACACATCCACACGCAATACTGAAACGGAGACGGTTCGAGGGAGCCGCCGTGTTACGATGCTACGAGATCGTCGGTCGGATCGCCATCGGATGGACGAGTGCTCAGAACAAATAAAGACGACTTTAAAAAGCTCGATGGATTTATACAGAGAGAGAAGTCTCAGTGGTTTTGCTCCTTATTACTTCATTAAAATCCTCCTCCTCCTGCGCCTCCTCTTTCTCCCAACCGTTTTACTCTTGGGCGACAGGCTGGGCGTCCGAGGTCTCGGTAGGTTTCTCCTCTTCCTTGGTCGACTCCTCTGGCTTCTTCTCCACCTCCTCCTCGCTCGGGCTCGTCTTCTGCTCCTCGGCCGGTTTCTCCTCCTCGATCTGGGCACCTCCTTCGGCTCCTTCTGCTCCATCAGCTTCAGGTTTTGCTTCCTCCTTTTCCTCTTCCTTCTTCTCGCCCTCCTCTTCTGCCGGCTCCTGGTTCTCTGGCTCCTTCTTGGCGGATTTCTTGAAGGAGAATCCGCTCAATTTGAAAGGTTTCTTGAAGGAGAAACGTTTCTTCTGCTTGGCGGGTTCCAGCGGGGTCGAGCCATTCTCCCCGTTGGACTCCGGAGCGACCTCTGCCACGGGTTCACCTTCGTTTTTCTCGGGGGTGGCCTCTTCTTCCTTTGCCTCGCTGTCGGGGGAGTGTTTTCCATTAGATTGGACGTCTTCTGCAGCGCCCTCTGCTGTAGGAGAGGAATTTCCGTTGGTCTTGGCATGTCCATTCTCCTAAAATAAAACCAAAAACATTTATGTCACATTTGATCTTATTTTCTTAAAATAAGTCGTGTTCTGGTATTCAGAAAACTGAATGAATTGGGTTCAGTATGTAAAATGAAAAGCACAAAGGTGAGGAAAGTGTCCGAAATATAGGATATATTAAGATATATAAATAATAAATAAAAGTCTCATCTATGTGATGTTTCTGTTCGATGTTCAGGAGCAGAAAACATTCCAGGTGCTCAAGGTGATTCTGACCGAGTGACCACAAACTACAACAACCTGGTAACCATAACAACCATCAAGCTACACGGAGAACAAAAACTGAAGATTTATAAGCTGACTGACCAGCGGTGGACAGATGATGAAGGACTAAGACCAGCTTTGATAGCCGGTGCTTTGAAATGTCCTATGAATCTCTCTTCCGCGATCAGAAGGTTGTCGGTTCGAGTCATAGAGAAGTCACGGTTGAAGTTTGCTCGAGCGAGAGACCGAACCCCCTACTTGCATCCCCAGGTGCCGTGGCCAGCATAGGGCCGCCCAGCGTTCCAGTCACTCTTGCTCACTACCGCCCCCTAAGGTCGGGTTCATCTCATGGTTTGGGTTCGATTGTGGATGATTAATTCCTCCAATTTGTAAAAGTAGCGAGTCCTCATCTACTATTTCATTCCAAACACTGGACTACAAACATGGGGGGTGAAAGGGGGCATTGGGGGCAGGGTGGTCACGGGCTTTAAATAGCAAAGAAATGCTTCTACCAAAGACTCATTGTCATGGGGGGGGGGGGGTGTTGCACCTTAAATTTGGGTCGATTTGCACGAGAACACCCAAAAATCGAGACCTTATGACCTGTTAAAGCTGGAACTCCGATCAGTGAGTAAAATCCTGATGGATCCAGAACATTTATAGGAAATATGTTTTTTTTTTAAATTAATTGCGCAAAACCTTTTGCGTGGAAATGAACGGCGTGGGTTGATCCCCCGGTCTCCAGCTCGCCACGTGGGTGGAGCAGGACTGTGCAGGGGTAGCAGGGGTGTCTGGGTGGACTCCCATGCTGTCTGGTTGGGGAATGCAAGATGGAGGATGAAGAAGCCACAAGAGACGCCGCCGTTTCCACCAAATGTGGTTTAAATGCGCCGCAAACGATCCGCAAAACATCTCGCGGACTGAATGCGCCCCCAAAAACGCAAAACAGCGCAAAAAGACTGATTTCCAGGGTGCCTGGGGTTCTGGGGGTTTTAGGGGGGGGTGAATCAAGGCGTGGTACTTTTCTTTACACGACGCCAAGCGGATGGAACAAAAGCTGCGAGATGTTGCAGCGCACAGAAGCGAAATCAGCGCAATTCTGCAAACATTATTTATACTTGCGCAGAATGAAAAAGCCCAAACAACAAAGTTTAGATCGTTTAAATTGTTTAGATCTGGAGGCTTTAATAAAGGACAATAAAGGAAGTGAGACTGTGCAACAATGAGCTGAAATCCACGCCGGTGCGCTTCCATCGTTTAGAAAAATCCGCATAACAAAGTTCAAAATGTGCAAAACGCTAAGAGCCTCAAAACTCTCATGAAACGCATTTAAAGCCCCGGATGTGGTGAAGGGTGTGAGGTCGCTCCTCATGCTGGGGGGGGGGATCACTTCATTGTTCCAACCATCCACTAGATGCTCTAAAACCCGAGCGCACACACGAAAATATTAATATGATTTATTATTCACTATTTATTCTTTACATTTGACTCACGAGGAACTTTTATTATTATTATTACCTGTCCGTTGGCTTTTTCCGCCACAATTTCCTCCTTTGCGCCGTTTTTGGCCACTTGCGCTCCCATGATTCCAGCCGCAACAAAGAAGCCCGAATGAATGAATGAACTGAACAAAGAAGATCGAAGCGAAGCGCCTTTAATGACCCGGAATCTCACCCGAACCGCGCACAACAGTCACCCGGGCCCAGAACTCAGAACCGCGGGAGAATGAATCAAATCTTTCGGCGTGTAATTAGAGGACGGAGAGATGAGAATAAAAGCTGTAATCAAAGCGCGTCTGGTGGTAATGAGATGCGGGTACAACGCCCGAAATTCCGTCAGCGCAAAGAAAAGCGCTCTGGACCAATCAGAAGTCAGGGATTCCAAAGAGGGCGGGGTTTTGAGTGGATAGTGGGCGGGAAGATAGAAGCATAGCAACTAGTGATCAACCTGAACATTTCATTTAAATCTAAATCTCATTTCATCTAAATGTTTATTATTCATTTTAGATTTATGATTCATTTTTTACATTTTAAAAATAAAAAGTATTATATATGTTATATATTTTATATGTATAAAAATGTTTTTTTAATACTTAATATAAAGTAGGTTATATTTTACATTTATATTTAAATACTTTTCATATTGTTATGGAAGTATTTATATTTTAGATTCATTTCTAAAGTTATTTATTTAATATATTTAATACTGATTTTTCATATCTATTACAGTTTATATTTTTTGTATAATATTTATATTGAAATATACATGTTCTAAAATAGATTTTAGTTTTTATATATTACATTCATATCTTAATATATGTTCTATTTTTATTGCTGAATATACTGTATGTTTTTTTATATTTATGGTAAATATATTATATTTAAAATGTTATTTATAATGTATTTTAGTTTATATTTTTTTACATGCATATTTAAATGTTTTTTTTTACATTTATCTGTATATATATTTTCATATTTAAGCACTGTGTGTTTTTGATATATTTACGATATATTTAGATTTTTTGTAGATAGTTTATAACATTATAACACTCCTGTAGGACAATTCAGTGACAGGTGGTGGTCTGATTGAGTCTTTTTTGGACTGTGGGAGGAAACCAGAGCACTCAGTGGAACTCATTTTTAGGTTTTTAAAGGCTCAACATGATGAAGATGAAATCTGATCAGTGTGTTGGATCCACATCCAGTGTTACAGACTCAAGTCCAAAACCACCTACTGGCATGTTAAATATACACTCAGACATACAGGAAGTGGTTTGAGACGTAGCCAGTGCTCTATTCTAATACTAGTTTAGGACAAGTCCAGTAACAACAACAAAAAAACATTAAATGACCCAAAATGCCCAAAACAATTGTTGTTTTCTGTAGATATCAATTCACTTTTATTCAAAAACATTTTAAAACAAATACAATAATATGCAATAAAGACAGTTTATAGTTTAAAGACATTATAGTTCCATTAATCAGCTACATTTGCACAATTTTCACAATATGAACAATATTTAAACACAAATTGTTTCATCTGAGACGTTATCATGAAGTACAAAACATCTTTGTTCTTAAATTCAATGTTAAGATCATTCTAAATCAATCCCACCAACTAAATTAAACTAATTACACTACAACTCACTCTGAAAATCTCTACAACACACTGGGGTTTATTTTTAAGATCCATTTTAGAAGCTTTGTGTGTTTTCCAACACTGACACACGAGTCTACGGAGTCGATTCCCAAGAATCGATATTTTTAATCGCTTAATAATCTAGTTGTGAAAAGACTTTGGATTGTTGCCTGCATAGAGTTCAATCCAAAAATCATGCAGAAGGTGTTTAGGCAGAGTGGTGCACTACTAAATAAGCAAATGATATTTCAGAAGGTGGTAGGATCGAGGCCCAGCAGAACAAATAACCCGTCATGTCTTAGATAAATCAGGAAAGAACTCAATAAAATTGTTTATATTTTTATTTGGGATTTAACTATTTCTGTGTTCTTGTCTCTCTTTTAAAAATCTTTTGTAACGAAAACACCCAAAACACACCGGAACCGACTCCAAGATTCGATTCTATGCACAGCCATTGTCCAGAACAAAGAATCGATACCTAGATTCGTAGTAGCGAAATAATATAATTAAAGGATCTGCAACCGAGAGCTCCTGGCGCACAGCGACCCTGGTCAGTATACACGTGCTATCTAATTTGTATAAATTATTCCTATTTAACACTTTTCATTTCTCTCTGTTTTGGGACAATAAAGAATCGAATCCGAGACCCGCTTCTCTTAGCGTCTATTGTTCACAACAACGAGTCGACTCGCTGATTCAATGAATCGACCAGCGCCTTTACGTGCCGAGCTGACGGACAGAAGACGAGAGGCGGGACCAACTCGAGTTTGTGGCGCTGTGATTGGCCGAACGGGCCGTCGATCAGTGCCTGGCCGCCTCGCCGTGGTCTGGTTCGTTTTTTAGCGACGGTCGGGGGAGCAGCCCGGATCCGTTCTGGACTGTTGTTTATTCTTCGTGGATCCACACCGGGGGAAGAGAGACACACCGGGGAGAGAGAGACAGACACCGGTGTGATTCGGACCGTGCGTGGAGGTAAGCGTGATTTTCGGGGTGTTTTTAGCGCACTTGGTGCAGTCGCTCATCGCTAAAGCGCTTAAATGAAAGGACTCGGAACGATGCGCGATGGTGTGCGGGACCTTTTTTTTGACGCCCGGATGGTCGTCGTGGTGAGACAGACGCGGGGCGTGAGACACTAAAATGGTGCTCCGATGCTCGGAGATGCGCGTTTCTCCTGTAGCGCGGATTTGATGCGCAATGGTGTCAGACAATCGCCAAAGGGGGGAATAAAGGCCTCTGTGGCCGCCTGCGTGGTACCGGCCGACTTAATGAGATCCAGGCGACCGTACAGAGGCTGCAGAATGCGCTGTTTTGCGTATTAATGAAGTCTTTATGTGTGTGTGTGTGTGTGTGTGTGTGTGTGTGTGTGTGTTTGTGTGTGTGTGTGTGTTGCGCACATCTGGCCTGGTGATGCGGCTCCTTTCTCAGTAAACGGCCTCCGTCAGACGCCTTGTGACGTCGGATGGGACCAGGGGTGGGCCCCAGGATCGTTATCGTTTGGATATCGATGTCTTTGTCTAAAGAGCGCCCCCCTCCATAATAACAAAACCCCGTCTGGCCCTGCTGTTGCCAGGCTGCTCCTGTTGGACTCTTGAGCAACGGATCGTTTCTAAGCCTTGACACTGACTGGCTTCCCCTGTTAGAAAGGGTGTCCCAATACTTTTGTCCGCGTGGTGGGGTTCTGGACGTGCCGGCCGTGGCCACTGGGCTGCACAGAACAGTGTGGTGCCGAACCCGAGCCCGGATAAATAGGAAGGGAGGGAAAAATGAGTACAAATCAATAATGTTTGTACCCTGTTATGGTTCTAATGTGGTCCTGTTGACTACAAACACACACTTTCTTTTATTTATAGGTCTAAAAGGTCCTGTACATCTATAAGCATTTACTGTGTGGAGTTAGAAGGAGCGTCCCAATACTTTTGACCATATATTGTATGGACCCACAGAACGATGTTGCCAATTAGGTTCTTGGAGAACCCTTGCACTGATGAATTAATAATCCCAAAATAAATCTTTTTTTTGCACTTCAGGCCCCCTGACCTACATCATGGAGCAAAAACGAGCGCTTTCAAAATAAAAGCCCCCCTGTAACGTGCTCCTGCACATGTAGACGCGTGTACCAGGATGTTTCTTGATGCGTAGCTACACGAGACATGTTGACGTTGTAAAAGTTGAGCGGGGCCCCGTGACAGGACACCGTTGGCTCCTGGGTTCCACGCCTCAGACGTGAGGGTGTGAGGGTGAGACGCCTGGACGAGGTTCCTGTGTGTGCTTCTCCCAGGCCAATCTAAGAATACACGTTTATGAGGTTTGCTGGCCGGTGCTGAACGTTCTCTCTCTAAATTACAGCACGGGACGACCCACACACACACACACACACACACACCCCACATTACCCACCCCCCCCCCCCCCCGACTCGACACACTTTCTGATCTTAAAATCTATAAAAAGATTCTCGTTTAGTATATTTTACACGCCTGTAATCTTCATCAAACACAAAGCGGCTCAGAACAATTAAAAAAAATAATAATAATAAAAAATATATATATATATATGTATATATAGAGCGAGAGAGAGAGAGAGAGAGAGAATAGCTAGATAGTTAGACCGGCAGTGATAGATAGATATTGGCATATTTCTATTCAGACGCAC
>JAOUQU010000002.1:454032-464238 GCA_028566735.1 Ammoglanis amapaensis
TATATATATGTATATGTAGTGGGTGGTATACCTACACCTGTTCATGAGTAAAAGCCATGTAGCTTCTTTACAAATATACTTGTGTACAAATGCTATTCTAGATTTTCTTCCCCAAAGTGTTTCTTTGTGTGTTTTTATTTTTAAACACAATTAGTTCAGAGGTGTTCTACAGCAATCAGCAAAACTGGTCGAACTTCTGCTTTCTATCCGTCATCTTCTGATCCGTCTTTACATCTTAAACCATGAGTGTCGAATCCGGACCCACAAAGGACCGATGCGGCTGCTGGTCTTCGTTCCAACCCACCCGTGAGGTCACATGACCACCTGTCTAACTCACGCCAGCTAGTTCTGATCTGGTTGAAATTAAATCCCGCAGCCACGCCGGGTCCTTTGGGTAAGGTTGGTGGACGGGACGGGTTTGAGACCCCTGGAGTCAAACGGTTGTTTTATAAACCAATGAAACATTAATGTTTGGTGCAGTTTAAACAGAATAAAACAATCAATCTAGTTTAAATCTAATTGTTTCTTTATGATAGAAAGCAAAGGTTCGATTATGAGTGATGAAATAAGAATGAAATTAACTTTTCATGACCGTCGTTCTCAGGCAAGGGACCAGAGACACTGTATGCTGGACAAAAACTCAATGACAATGAGTGGCATACGGTCCGGGTGATCCGGCGCGGTAAAACCTACAAGCTCACAGTTGACGATGACGTAGCTGAAGGTACTTTTTTTTTGGCTTTGAATTAGAAAGACAACAAATTTATCAAAGCGTTTACAAAAGTCTTGTTTTGGGTTTATCCCACTATAAAATGTCGCGTCGATTGTCTCTGTGGTGTAAGTTCAATAACAGTAAACGTATAGCTGCATTTTTTTCTTCTTTTCCCCCCCCTTTTTGTTCTCCATCCACTCGGGCTGCAGGTCAGATGGTGGGTGATCACACTCGCCTGGAGTTCCACAATATCGAGACGGGCGTGATGACCGAGCGCCGTTTCGTTTCACACATCCCGTCCAGCTTCATCGGTCACCTGCAGAGCCTGAGGTTCAACGGCCTGCTCTATATCGACCTGTGCAAGAACGGCGACATCGACTTCTGCGAGCTGAACGCACGATTCGGGATGAGGTCCATCATCGCCGACCCCGTAACCTTCAAGGCCAAGAGTAGCTACCTGAGCCTGGCCACCCTGCAGGCGTACACCTCCATGCATCTGTTCTTCCAGTTCAAGACCACCTTAGCCGACGGCATCATCCTCTTCAACAGTGGTGACGGCAGTGACTTTATTGCGGTGGAGCTGGTCAAGGGGTAAAATATGCATCCATCAATCCATCATCGAGTTTTACCGCTTAATTACCGCTTAGTTCTACGTCACTTTGTCAATTCTATGTCACACATTGGGAGAATGCACGCAACACCTGTTGCAGGTTACACACATTTCAGTATCTCCAATAATCTTTTGGACTGTGGGAGTAAACCGTGCAGACACATGCAGACTCCTCACAGAAAACCCTGGATCGCCTTACTCCAGACTCGAACCCGAAACGTCTTGGTGTGAGGTGACGGTGCTGATCATTAAAGCATCAAGCCACTTTATTATATCATGTATTTAAAAAAAGAAAATATACCTTGTAATAAACACTTCAGTCTTTAAAAAGGAGTAAATTAAACACTCCAGTCTTCAAAAGGGGTAAATTAAACACTTCAGTCTTTAAAAGGGGTAAATTGAACACTTCAGTCTTTAAAAGGGGTAAAATAAACACTTCAGTCTATAAAAGGGGTAAATTGAACACTTCAGTCTTTAAAAGGGGTAAAATAAACACTTCAGTCTTTAAAAGGGGTAAAATAAACACTTCAGTCTTTAAAAGGGGTAAATTGAACACTTCAGTCTTTAAAAGGAATAAAATAAACATTTGTCAATTTGACAAAAAAGGTAAATAAAAATTTCAGCTAAAAAAAGAGTTAAAATAAACATGTCAGTTTTTAAAATGAATAAAACAAACATTTTAGTTTTTAAAAAGGGTTAAAATTATAACATGTCAGTTAAAAGATTTAATAAAGAACATTTAATAAATATGTCATATTTTAAAAGGTAAAATAAACATTTCAGTCTTTTAAAATCTTCAACATTTGCCTCTTTAACTTTTACTTTTTTTATTAATATTACATATAAGATGGTAACATTTTCTTTAGACGACGTTTGACACTTTTTACAAAGTGTGTTTTTTGTACGTAATTCTATAGTTAATGTATCCCCCCCCCCCCCGTTTAGGTACATCCATTATGTGTTTGACCTGGGAAATGGTCCGAACCTGATTAAAGGGAACAGTGATCGGGCTCTGAATGATAACCAGTGGCACAATGTGGTCATCACCAGAGATAACAGTAACCTGCACACCCTAAAAGTGGACGCCAAGGCCGTCAGCCAGGTCGTCAACGGTGCCAAAAACCTGGACCTTAAAGGTACTGAGATGTTAATCACGTTTATTTACAGCATCAGATTTGATTGAGATCATTTACAAAATAATCAGGAATGCTGATACTGCTACCAAATATTATTATAAATATTATTCATTATATTTATATCAGTAATATTATTATCAGGGAATTATTTAGTAGATTTAGTATATTAATACCCGACGGGCCACAAGCACAGATGGGAAATTGAAGCTGGGGTCCCCGTGCTAGTGAGCTGTATTATTCTGTTACTTCTGCACCACTTAAGAAATTGTTTTGATAAAAACAATTTAAACCAGGCATGTACAAAGTCCGACCCGGGGGCCATCTGTGGTCCGTGTTCAGATTTCCACCGAGTTACCCACCCACCTACCTACCCAACTATCCACCTACCTACCCACCTACCTACTTAACTACCCACTTACCTACCCACGTACCTACCTACCTACCCACCTACCCAACGACCCACCTACCTACGTTTTTACCTACCTACCTACCCACCTACCCAACTACCCACCTACCTACTTTTTTACCTACCTACCTACCTACCTACCTACCTACCTACATACCTACCCAACTATCCACCTACCTACTCACCTACCTACTTACCTACCCAACTACCTACTTACCCACCCACTTACCTACCTACTTACCTACCTACCTACCCACCTACCTACCCACCTACCTACTTACCCACCCACCTACCTACTTTTTTACCAACCTACCTACCTACCTACCTACCCAACTATCCACCTACCTACTCACCTACCTACTTACCTACCCACCTATCTACCCACCTTCCTATTTTTTACCTACCCACCGACCTTCTCACTTTCCTACCTACTTACCTACCCAACAACCCACCTACCTACCCGCCTAACTACCTACCGATCTACCTACCTTCATACCTACCCACCTACCTACCCGCCTTACTACCTAGCCACCTACCTACTTACTTACCCACCTACTTACCTACCTACCTACCTGCTTTCCTACCCACCCACCTACCTCCATGTATCCATCCATCTATAAATCTATTTGAAACTTATTGAATCTCTGTTTAGTTTTTTCTCTCTATTGAAATTAAAAATGTATTCATATTCGGTTCTTTTATTACCTTTTTCCCACTTTTCCCAGGTGATCTGTACATTGCAGGTCTGGGACCGAACATGTACAGCAGCCTCCCCAAGCTGGTAGCATCGAGGGAGGGCTTTAAGGGCTGCCTGGCGTCGGTGGATCTAAACGGTCGTCTTCCTGACCTGATAAACGACGCTCTGTTTCGCAGCGGACAGATCGAGCGCGGATGTGAAGGTACTCCCTCTTACAACTCCAGCTCTGGAAGTCCCTTTTTCCTCATGAATGCAAACGCTAGCTCCATCTCCATCTCACTGAGCCATCAGTCCACCCTACTCACCCTCCTAATCGCGTCCCTCGCATCCCAACAGACGGCCTGTTAGAGCTGACGGGTGATTTTACAGGCCGCGGTGGCCTTACGGGCACGTCGTGCTCCTGTGTTACACACAAACTAGAGCATTTGCCTCATTCCAGTATTGTAACACAACCAGAGCTTAGATAGACTCCGGTACAGTTTATACACGAGGTTCATGGCGTTTACCGCCCGCTGTTTACATGTATACAAATGCTTTATAATGATTACCAACATATAGCATCAAATGTGTTTAATAACTTTTTATTTGTACCAGGTGATGATTTTATTACAGCTTATATGACATAAACGTGCCCTTTTTTTCATTATTATTATTATTATTTTTATTATTTCATTAAAGCCTCTGCCAACTTCTAAACATCTTTCTTCTCCTGATTGTTTCAAGTCTACTTTTTCATGATGGGTTTTTTTGTTCACTCAGTATTGTAACGATTCACTCAGATTGGTAGGAAGCTGTGTGTGTGTGTGTGTGTGTGTACATGGAACAGTGGACTCGCCGGCAGTGTTAGAACGAAATCTCAAACTGTTACCATCTGCTCAGACGAGATTCATCCAGATGGTCAGATAGAATCCGAAAGCTTTATAAAACTAAACGAAACAAAACGAAACACTTATTAAAGTGAGCCGTTGTTTAAATGTCGGGAAAAACAAACGCTGGCATTTACGCTGGTATCTCGTAGCTCCACGTGTCCTAATCAACCCAACATCTCCACAACCTTCACATTCCAAATTCTCACCGATATGCCCCACCACCTTCAATAAAAGTCTGATACATCGATGTTCTATTTCATTTAAAATTTTTAGATGCGAGCCAAAAAACATCAAAAAGTTCGTTCATTTTTTTCCCTTTTCGATTACATACGAAAGAGGCGACACCCGGATGCTTAGCAGTCGCCACGGCGCCTCACAGCCAGAAGGTTCAATTCCTGTGTACAGGCAATATCCGGTGCTTTCTGTGTAGAGTTTGCACCTTCTCTCCATGTCTGCCTTTCTCCTACAGTCCGAAGACGTGCAGTCAGGATACTGAAATCGTCCTGTGCTGTGACCTGTGAGTGTGACTCTAATTAAGAATTATTTAAAAGAGTAAATACATCAAGCCTCAATCTTATAAAACCACCAAAATGCTCCACAGTTTCTAAAAGTTTAAATCAAATCTTAAATCAGTACCGAGTCCAACCGAGCAGCAATAAATAAATAAATAAACCAAACAAGCAACAAATAAACTCCTCTGTCTTCTGTTCAATCTTTTTTAACAACTAGTTTAATATTATATTCCTTTTTGTTACTGATGTCTGGTCTCTTCCTCCTTTACTTTTATTTTTTTTTCTCACATAACAGAAGAAAACAATTAATTAAATATAGATGTAAAACACTTGTTTTAAACTTGATGTTATTGTGTGGCACATTTTGTCCGATAACATTCACGACCTGCCTAATAATCAACAAAATACATCGAATCGATCATTTCACTGCCGCTAAATAGTTTACGATGCTAAATGCTGTCCGTGATAATGGAATCAGACACGTATTTTAAACTCTGACCTCTAAAAAATCTGGATTTCAGTAATATTTTGTTTTTTTCCTTCGAAACTTTGTTGGCAGAGGCTTTATTAGCGTCTATATGTGCAGTGTTCTGCTTTGATTCTTATAAACATCAACTTCACATCACATCTCCATCCATCGTGCATGAGAACATTCGTTACACGGCGGGAATCCAAGTATTGAACGTTGTTTTATTGATTTTATAAAACATTTATCCACTTCAGATGTACACAGATGATATATTTGGACTCTTTTATGGTTGCGTATAGCGTCATGTTTAAGTATTTTTAGTGGGTCCAAGGCACACAGTGACATCCTGGAGAGACGTACATGCATCACACACACACATACACACACATTTCTTTCTCCGATAGCATCCTGGTCTCAAGAGAAATGTGTACATACGTTATGAAAACATTATTCTCGTCATTCGTGCAATATTTACATGCATATGGACGTTCATTTCTCACCTAAAACGGAACCTTACAGTATAAATCAGCACGCAAAATGGTTCAAATGAAAACCGAATGCTGGTAAAATAAGACTGATTGTAAAGAGTCTAACCGATTTAACAATGGAAGGTTCTGCAATTTATTTTGGAGGACGGATTTCGTGCATTTTTATGTTTAGTGAAAGAAACTGAAAAGATCAGACAGGTTAGAATGTGGTCAATGAATCTGAAATGGATAAATGCTCTATGATGCTTTATGAACTATATGATTAAATACTTGTTTTTTTTTCCTGTACCGTATGCATGACGACACACCATTCGCCAAACCTCCTCATCTCACTTATTTTAGTTTTTATAAGTCGCTTTACATGAAACATGTCTGTGTCCGCTTTCGTTTTCGGCGGCGATGTGAATTGTAAATGTCTCTCATTCTGTTGTGGTTTAAAAAAAAAAAAAGCTTTTGTCTTTATTTTGAAGGGGTGTGATTCTGCCTTCTCTTTTTTAAATCGTGTATCCATTATGTCGTCCGGCATGTGTTGCATAATAAGAGAAAAGAAATATTGAAAAATACTAATAATCATGTCAAGTTCTGATTTAAAGTCATTTATAATTATTAACATTTTAAAAAATAAAATAATGATATCTTGTTTTACCCAACCGTTGGTCTTCTGTGGTAACTGGTTCAGCTCCGACTGTGTGTGATGAATTTCAAACAGGACGTTCGGGTACCATGACTGCAATCATGCTCCGATATTTACCAAAAGGGTCTCGAAACACCAGAATTCGGGGGGAAATACGTGACACTGTTTAATTTTTCTTATTTCTCATTCGCTTTATTGTACGAACTGTGTGTGAAGTTTCATAAACGCATTACGAGTGGCTTTTCCAGCACACCCAGCCACAGTGGTCCTCAACCTGCACCTCTCATCCTTATTTATAGACAGCAAATCTCAAATCGTTTTGGTTCCCTCGTCACGCCGCGTGACGTTACGAGTGTTACCAGTATGATCAGTCTGGTATGTTCGGCTCAGCTGGTAAGAAGGTTGAGTACCACTGGGCTACCATGTTTAACGTGTAGCATTTCATACATGACAAGCGCTTTGTGTGTGTGTGTTTGTTTGTGTGTGTGTGTGTGTGTGTGTGTGTATCTTACATTTATCTCTCCCACCCAGCATCGAAAAGTGAACGTGAGTAGGTTTTTATTTTTGTTCGGTGATGATGAGCATGATTGATCCTGGATGTGCATATTACACTGTCAGAAGCTGATGAATGATGCCCCGAATGGTTTGGTGTGAAGGTGGCCGAAACTCTCGTGATTTGTGTGCTATGCTGTAATAGGGCTCTCCATTCACTAGATGGCAATGATGCACCAGCGCTTAGGAAGGAAGGAAGGAAGTCGGGCCAGGAAATGGCCCACAAAAAAAAAGGGAAAAGAAAAAAAAAGCAAGAAGCAGAAAGCTCGTGAGACTGGATTTTCTTATTATTATTATTATTTTTTAGTATTAATGCTTATTAAGCAGTTCATCCAAACCTGAAACAATAAAAGTAACAAATAAAGTGTTTTTTAAATTTTATTTTTATATTCGTTTGAAAAAACAAGAGTCAATGACGATGCTTGCACGAGTTCTACTGCAAACACGAAAGCTTTTATTGCACAATTCATTATTGCAAAATTTCATAATGCATAATTAAGATCTAGACACTTAATAATAAACCGTCAACTCCAGCAAACCTTTAATAAATACACAATTAATAACATAACCGAGGAACACATGCATGATGTTTAAATGACCGCGTGTTACATTTACGATCGCTAGAACATTAAGAGCAGTTATATTAATCGTTAAATGTGTAATAATATTAGTACATGACTTACATAAGTGAAAATAACAAGACAAAAAATATCATATCTGGCTACATTACTTTAAAAACATAATTAGTGTTAACACAAACTAATTAACTTAAGATTTGGTCTATGTATTTATAAATGTATATATTATAATTAACCAGCCCATGTGCAAAATGTACAACGATTGATTGCTGTCTTTCTCTAGAATCAATTTAAAGTGATGCTAATCGAATGCTTTATATTTATGATTGTATTTTTCAATACATTATAATATTTGGACAGTGTAGTCGAGTCTGTAGAGCTGCGCGCTATCTTCCTGAAGATTGTGGGTTCGAATCCAGGCTCCGCTTACACGGCCACTGTTTAATTCTTAATAAATATAGCATCCAATCCGCTCTGCGTTCTGCCTGTTAAAATCAATAATCAGGAAGATTTAAGTCGTCACAAAGGAAGGTTTATCCCACTATTTTGGGGATCCATTATTTCTGGAGTTGACTGTAAAATATTTTTTCTGCATTCCGGTTTCATCCACATCACTAGATCCTGGACACCATGTGGTTTTTCCGGTGCGAATCGGAATCACATGGTGGCCTTTTAGCCATGTAATACAGGCCTGTCACTCCCGAAGTCTCTAACCCATGACTGGAACCTTTAATCTAAACCCTTCCTAAGAATGGTAGAGCATGCCCGTTAGTAAAGCGTTGGCTTTATTAACCAGAGTCATTGACCACCTACTAACCTGTCTGACTGTCTCTCGCTTTTCTGTTTCTTTCGCTAACAAAGTTGGTTTCACCAAAGCCGATCTGCAAGGTAGAAAGTTCCCTTCCATTCTCAGCTTTGGCTCAAAGCTGATCTGTGTGATGATGTTCTGTGATAGTTTCTTTTCTGTTTTTTTTTTTATTATTAATTTCAATAGTCCGAGTCTTGCTTCACCCTAACGCTGTTGTTTGGTATAAAATGGTTCACATCTTTCAGTCAAACTGTTTCCATTAAACAGACCGTTTCTGTTTTCATTTTCCTTTTATAAAGGAAGTTGTTTTATTCAGGTACATGCACAAATCAAATATTAGGAGTTCTGATCATTGAAAAAGAAAAACTCTTTGAATAATTCGAACGGAGCAGTTTCTCCGCACACAAATGTTTATTTTCGGTTTGCTTTTTTTAATTTGTCGTTACACATATACAGATGTGTAATACAACAAAATGTCTCTTCACATATCCTAACTTGTCTGGAAGATGGGGGGTCAGAGTGCTATTACAGGGTCGGCCGACGTACAGCACCCCCTGGAGCAGACAGGGTTAAGGGTCTCGCTCAAGGACCCAACAGTGGCTGTGTAGCAGAGCCTAGATTGGAACCCCCAACCTTACCCAACAAAGCCCAACGCTCTACCCACTAGGGTACACCGTCCTGAATCCCTTTTTTAATAATTGGGGTTAAAAAATACAGAAATCTTATTTCAAATCTTCTGCATCGAGATGGACTCACATCCCACCAAGTTTAGAATATTAGTTTCCATTTTAAGAGTCACTAATGCACACTTTTTTTTTCTCGTAGCCATGTCATCTCACATCGGACGTGCATGTATAGTGCGGGTTCAGCTCAGTGTGTAGAGATTTAGACAATGATCCGGATGATCAGGGGTTCAAATCAGCCAATCCTTAACCCACGATCTGGTCCGGGAGGTGGGGAAGAGGACGCCGTACGATGACCGATCTTGTAATAGCGCTCTGACCCTGACTTCCAAACAAGCCTGTATATACGAAGAAAGAATTTAATTGTACTGTTGATCTGTATAAATAAAAAAATAATAATAATGCTGCTTCTTCTGTTGTTCTAACCTAACAAGATTAAGCAGACAAAATCAAATGTTGCTAAAGTACAAAACAAACGAAACAACTTGGCTGTGTTTGAAATGCCACACCAGTAGATGTCAACCGTATTTGGTGCAGTAACTAAACAAATTATTTGAATCGTGTGTAGTTTTATTTATTAAAGGTCACTCTGTTTTAATAGCATTGTTGATTATAGCTCATAGTCAGGCGTGTAAATATCTCTGGCCTTTAGTGCATAAACAAAGTAAACATCTCCGGATAAATCTTCCAGTTTATTCCAGTTATGACTTTATATTAGTCTAATTATTAGAGAAATACATCTCGAGCATGAGTGTCATCGACTCGGTGTGTTATCTCCACGTTATTGTTTATAATGCGCTATAACTCGGTGAGATTAGTTGTCAGTGTTTGTGAAAACGAACCAGCTGTGTTTTATCGGGCTATTAAGCTTTTGTTGCATCCACACAAATAAGGAAACACACTTCGAGTGAATCATTTTATGATTTAACACATTTTATAACCCTGAATCGTACACAGAACTTTTCCTGTGTTACAAGTGTGTGTGTGTGTGTGTGTGTGTGTGTGTGTGTGTGTGTGTGTGTGTGTGTATGTGTGTGTGTGTGTGTGTGTGT
>JAOUQU010000002.1:478798-489466 GCA_028566735.1 Ammoglanis amapaensis
TCTTTACCTGAACTTTATCCCGATTCGATTTCAGCATCCCAGCATCCTTTTCTTCACATCAAATCCTACCAGATTTCCAAGAAGGACATTAAGAAACGCTTGTTATCTAGCTTACATTGATTTACATTATATACATTACATCAGGTTAACATTAAAGTTACAGTATACAGTTTAAACAAGTGAATGCTTGAAGGTCTTGCTCGAGGGCCCAACGGCATCCAGCGTCCGTCGGATTCCTTGTCCTGTACCTGAACCACCAGGCAACCACCGATTCAACACCGATTCAACTTTTGCACTTCTATAAAAAATCTTAAACCCGGCTAAGATATAAATAATAGGTACACGAGGACGTACTCACGTGGATGATTTTTGCATAATATAGATATATCTTACATATCATGATTAATAAAATTAATTATATGAACGTGAATCATATGATATCTCATCATCAGGCTCGTTTAAAGAACATTTAAAATTCATTACAGATGTGATATTTTCAGCTCATACACTATATTAGATATTATTATATTATATACTATATATTTAAACCCTCATATCACCGTTTGGTGTTTGAATTGTCGCGATCACATAATAATCCGAATATGATTTGATGACTCTGCGAACGATCACACGTCTGTCTTCCTTACCATGTGTTTGCGCTTAATTTAATCTATTAATTTATATAATCGTGGTGCTGTGGGATGTTAGAACGGCCGTCGCACATGGGCCTTAAGTTTATGAGCACATAAAGCAACCAATGCAAGTGAAAGAAAAGTTATTTAATGTAAGATTCACAAACAAACCGCTTTTTTATTTGGCGTTACACATATACAAATGTACAGTACAACATAATGTCTCTCTTCACATATCCGAGCTCTAATACAGGGTCAGCCAACGTACAGCACCCCCTGGAGCAGACAGGGTTAAGGGTCTTGCTCAAGGACCCAACACTGGCTGTGTAGCAGAGCCTGGATTAGAACCCCCAATCGTTGGGTTCATAGCTCAGTGCTCCACCCACTAGGCTACACCGTCCCTGTGTTAATATGTTAGTGTAGCTAAGCTGTCTGTGATATGCAAATGTTTCGATACGCGCGGTCAGTAATTCACATTTATTCACTAATATAGTATAAAAACAGCCGATTCTCTGTACGACACTGATACAGATTCATGTACGTTCATATTTTAATCTCAGAGGTAATCCTGAAACTAAGCCAAGATCAAGAAGATAAAGCTGAAAGTGCTTCAGGACGTTTCATCACCATAATAAGTGTAAATGTTTAAGAGTCTTTAGCGATTCGTATTAATAATTTAGTTTATAAGCATATAGAAAATCCGAGCTAAAAAAAAAAAAGATTTATATCCGCGCTCGGATCTTGGTTCCAACGGTGCTGATGTGGTCATGATTGCATTCAAGTATAACGGCGGTTTAACAATCTAACCCACAACCGTGAATTATTAATCAGTGCTTAGCGGTGCTATCAACCTTACCAGCCACTCCAAGCACATTCGGTCAGCCTGAGGGAGGAATGGTCGTCTAGGGTTTCTCTATAAATCGTGAGTCAACACCACGAACTGCAAACAAATCAGCAGTAAATAAATAAATAAAATCTTTTTTTTTACGGTTGTATTAAAATGTATTTAACGGATCATTAGGTGCACCAGATTATAAAGCGCAATATTAGTGAAAGTGATATCAGCGTTATATTTTCATACATAAGCGGCACCGGATGATTCAGTCATAACAGATTATAACAGTTTCCGACTGAGATCAGACGCTTGTGGATAAAAACGAAAAGCGGCTTTTCTTTTTTTTATAAAGATCTAAAACGAAAGATAAATGAGGAGAACAGAACACAAGTCCAAAAACCAGCACAGCCACACAGTAAACAAAACAAGCAGATAAAAAACAGAATAAAAAAAACTCTGGAAGACAGAACCACAAGATCTACAAGCTTCTGTATATCACTGACACAACAACAACAACAACAACAACAACAACAACAACACAATCAAAGTGTTTCAATACAGTCGATAAACACGGATGAGGTGCATTCTGGGAGTCGTGGTCCGCCGCTGGTAGAGTGAGTTCACTAGTGAGACGGTGAGAAAGTGAGTCAGGAAACGACAGAAGTGACAGAGACGTGATCAAATACACACCAGAGTCCTGAATACAAGAACCTGTAACAAATCCTCGACAATCCAACCACCGGTGTTGCTTCAGAGATTAAACAAAGTCGTACAGGAACATTTTAACAGATTTACCGCCGTGTGGCAGATAAAATCATCAACACACACACACACGTATAATCTGTAAATCACATCAAATCAGTCTGAGGTCAGTAAACACAAACAGAAGTTAAACAGAAGATGCTGCAGATTATAAAAGACGGTGTCGATATTTTATAGGAACTTAAAAGCTTTTAATAAGGTGTCTGTGAAATGCTTTAATATGTGAATCTATTCAGTAAACAGCCATAGCCTTAACTTTTAATCCAATATCTTTTAGACTTTTAAAGTCCTCCGAAAAGGCCGAGCCGTCCTCACTGAGCACCAGATGACACGGTTTAGTAAATCCAAATCTTAAAGACTACCTAATAACACCTGAACTGCACGTCTCCACGCAGGGGCTGGAAATCGCTGCCGGCTTTGTGGGAGAGTTAGGCTTGTTTTGACCCATGCTGATTGTACATGGGTGAAAGCCTTCAGCCCTAAAAGCAATTAGATTCCTTTAAAAAAGGCATGAAGTGCATATAAATGCAGTAACAATGAGAATCATTGCACACGTGGAGGGGGGCTGTGTTGTCGGGCTCCATCCTGTGCAGGAATGGTTGTGCTTATCACATATCAGCAGGTGGCTGATCAACAATGCAGGTTTTTAGCTTAATTGCTCTTTGTGTGGAAGCACAAATACGATAAACTGCAGAGATTCACACTCGAGAATTAAAAAAAGGGAGTAAAGAAGAAATCTTAAAGGATTTGAGTTCATGTTGGCGTCATTCTGAGCTGTGAGGATGATGCCAGCTTGAGGGATGCTGACTATTATTTGTATTATTAAAACATTATATACTAACATTATTAATTATTAGAATTCGTGATAGGCTTCATCCTAGTATTTTGAGGCGTACAGGCCAATACCAACTATTATTGATTTACTAAAGAAAAAGAACAAAAAGAGTTTTAAATAAAATGCCATTGATCATTTACAGTAGCTCTGATTTATTTTTTTTAAATATTAATTCATTTACGAGTGTGCTAAACAAAATTCCAAACAAAGTTGAGAGGTCAGCGAAGGCTTAGTGCTTTAGGGTCACCGGTTCAAGCATTGCAAGCACCAAGCTGCCACTGTTGGGCCCCTGAGCAAGAGCAAGACCCCTTTTAACCCTCAATTGCTCAACATTGTAAATTGCGCATGTATCTTGAGTCACTTTGGATAAAAGCATCTAGTAAATGCCAGGCAAGTGTTCTCACTGCTGCCCCCTAGTGTGTGTAAAATGTGTGTTTGACTGCACGGATTGGGTTAAATCCGGAAGATTAGTTCTAATGTGTGTAACACACTGGTTCTAGCACAGTGGTGAAAAAGCAAACCTGCTCTGTTGTTGTTTATATGCTGTACGTTATTTATATTTATATGCAAATAAGTTAAATCGTGTGTAAAAACTTGATAAATTTATGAAGCATTTCCTAAAGAATCATAATAGAACAAAGTTGTGTAAATGTAGAATGCAGGTAAACACAACAGTGTTTGTGTGTGTGTGTTTGTGTGCTTCACATGGATAGCAAGGGTTTATGTAGCTATGAATATTAATAACACTCCTTGATAAAGTATAAATGTTTACCACCATATTTAAATTTCTTTAGTATTAAATTTTTATTCGGTACATTTTAGGTTTACTAAATTCACCTTCCGGGAACTTTATGCCTCATTAGAAACAGAGACTCTCATAATACATAGACCGTGTAATGAAAATAAATGTATTTAACAAGGTGGCGTGAACATATGCATAATGTTATAAATGTTATGCTCATGTTCACCACTGGGGGTCCCAAATAAACAGTTTTAAATGGATCTCTTTTGGATTGCAGGAATAAAAACAGGATTTACAGTTTTAGAATTGTTGCTGATGCTTTAGTTCACAGTGACTCACATTTGGGACAAAATACAATCTAAACAATTGAGGGGTTTAAGGTCTCGCTCAAGAGTCTAACGGTGCAAACCCGCCACTGGTGGGAATTTAATTAGCAACCTTTCCAATACGTTCGGTTATAATATGATGAGACCAGCAAGGTGTATGCAGGGTGACACTACACAGGGCGGCAGAATGCAGGTGCATGCAGGGCGACAATATGCAGGTGCATGTAGGGCGACACTGGGCAGGGCGACACTATGCAGTTGCATGCAGGGCATCACCGTGCAGGGCGACACTATGCAGATGCATGCAGGGCATCACTGTGCAGGACGACACTGGGCAGGGCGTCACCGTGCAGGGCAACACTATGCAGGTGCATGCTGGGCGACACTAGCCAGATGCATGCAGGGCATCATTGTGCAGGGCGACACTATGCAGATGCATGCAGGGCATCACCGTGCAGGACGACACTATGCAGATGAATGCAGGACGTCACTGTGCAGGGTGACACTGGGCAGGGCATCACCGTGCAGAGTGACACTATGCAGATGAATGCAGGGCATCACTGTGCAGGGCGACACTGGGCAGGGTGTCACCGTGCAGGGCGACACTATGCAGATGAATGCAGGACGTCACTGTGCAGGGTGACACCATGCAGGGCGACAGAATGCAGGTTTATGAATGGCGACAATAGGCAGGGGGTCACTGTGCAGGGTGACACTATGCAGATGCATGCAGGGCATCACTGTGCAGGGCGACACTGGGCAGGGTGTCACCGTGCAGGGCGACACTATGCAGGTGCATGCAGGGCGACACTAGGCAGATGCATGCAGGGCATCATTGTGTAGGGCGACACTATGCAAATGCATGCAGGGCATCACTCTGCAGGGTGACACCATGCAGGGTGACAGAATGCAGGTTTATGAATGGCGACAATAGGCAGGGTGTCACTGTGCAGGGAGACACTATGCAGGGTGACCCTTTGTGAGGCGATACTTCGCAGGGCAACAGAGTGCAGGTGCATGCTGGATGACACTACATAGGGCATCACTATGCATGGCGACAGAATGCAGGTTTATGGAGGGCGACAATAGGCAGGGTGTCACTGTGCAGAGTGACATTACGCAGGGCGACATTACGTAGGGCGTCATAATGCAAGTACATGCAGGGTGACACTACACAGGGTGACAGAATGCAGAATTTTTTCTATATTATAATAAAGAAATCAGGATGTAACGATTCACTTGGGGAATCGATAATTTATAATGATTCTTTTAAGATGAGTCGATATTCATTTTAAACCACAAGGGCCCATTATATCCTATTATTGAATTCATAACTTTTAACAGAGCTTTGAACTTTTTTTTAAATTAATCAAATATGTTTTAATAAAAAAAAATGATGTAAAATAGTAGTGCAGATCAGGACAATTATAAAGGGACAGCTTATGAAACAAAAGTAACAACAACAACATTTCATGTAATTAATACATATCTAAATGTTATTTTAAAGTGTTTATTAACACACACACACACACACACACACACACACACACACACAGGATTGATTATTTCCAGCCTGAACTGTGCACACCAGCACGAGAGGAAAGTAACCGCTGGTAGTTAAAAGCATCGGTCCAAAATCCATGAAAGTATTTTTAATTTTTATTTCCCAGTCCTCTGTCCTCTTATGGAATTCCTATTAAACTACTGTTACTGCTTTTTTACACCAAAGTCTGTGTGTATCCAGTCCCATCAGCGGCTCCCTTCACATTCAATCCAGTTGACTTTAAAAGCTCAGTCGTCGTATCGTAACGTTCGTACGACACGACGGCGGTTTCGTACCGGAGCCGGTACGACTGAAAAACAGACATGTGTGTTACACACAGGCTTTGGTTCGAGAGCATCTCTGACCTGTAAATCTCTCTCAGTGTTTAATGTGGGACCAAGATGGCAGCTTGCTGTGTCGTTTGTCTACTCTCCCTAAATGCAACTTACTTTAAGCATGCATCAACAACATCCTGCAGTACAAAATTAACCCATTTTCAGCCAATCCTTTTTTTGTTCCTCCTCTTTGACGTACATCCAGACTGCACGCCCGTTTACGTGTTTAAGACTAACGACGACAGATAGATTTTGTCTCCCGGACCGCATGACGGAGGCGACAGTTCCGAATCGACTGTCCCTCCTGACTGTGTCTGTTTATAGTTTGTGCATCTGGTTGTAGTGTGTGAAAGTTCCAATTGCTTTGTTCTTTTGTCTGAGAATATTTTAATTATCATTTTCTACCCCCTTTTTTGTTTACTCACTCAAATCAGTTTTCAATTTCTTTGTTGATTATTGCAAACAGATGCATTATTATTACTACTACTACTATTATTATTATTATTTGGGTTAAATTTAGTGTGTCTTTAATGTCAATACCAAATTGATTCTATAATGCTTTGATTTCAACACTTTCCTTTTGGGATTTGGAACGTCTTCATTGAAAGTCTTACATGATTGATTAATTGATTGATTGCGATGTTAATTTGTGCTAAATGAGAATTTCAAAGCAGCAAACAAAAATGATTTTAAAAATAAAAAAAACAACCACAACATTGATAAAATAATTCTGTTATTAAACGGAAGCGCAAAACAGCGTCGATGAAAATGTTCCAGATCTTAATGTTTACTTGATTCTTTTTTTTTCCTCAATTCTGACAGCAATTCTTTTATTTACCTTTTAAAAAAAACTAAAACAATTGACTTGTTTAATTGAAATGGTTTGAAATTGCATGAAGAAGAAGTTGCAGTTTAGGGTTTGTCAGATTGTCAGTGTTAGAGTTTTGTTCTTTTTTTCGTAGATGGGCATGTATATGCTCATTGTTTGTATATCCCCATCCCTTCCTTACAGCCAAAAGCTCTAATGCCGCCCGACCGCTTCGTACTGCCTTTACATGGACATGGCAACTGACTTACACAATCACCCCCATCATTTTCATCTCCTATGTAGTATGTTCATAGGTCCAGATTCCCTCCTCGTCCTCCTCCTCTTCCTCCTCCTCCTCCTCCTCTTAGTTATGGCAAAATATGTACAGTCATCCATCCATTCAGACTTTAAGATCAAATCTATTCAATCCGAGCAAAAAGTTTCAATACTAGAATGTAGATATTTATTGAAAACGATATAGATCTATATCAAATTCCAAGGCTCAAATATGTACAGATTTTGTATGGATTATAAAGTGGAATATTTATTAGAGGAAGTAAAAGAAAAGAAAAAAAAAGAAAACAGAATAATGGTGAAGTTTATTTTTCATGTTATGTGGTGTGGATGTATGTGTTGTTGCCTCCCTGTATACTCATGTCTGAAGATTATCTATCTATCAAGAATTACAGTGGCTAGTAATTTTCTTTTCACAAAGAGATTTTAAAAAAAACTGTCCAAGGACATTCTTACACAACTTTCTTTTGTGCATTTTTTTCTTCATGCCAAAATCATGCGGGCAATTTGTTAATGTAAGTTTACAGAATCTGGTATGATTACTTCTCTTCAAAATACTAATTATATGTTATGTTTTAACAGCAATGCTTTGTCTAATAACAACTTTATATTATCGTGCTTGTATTTTGCATCGTTTCGTTTGATTAGAATATTATGTTTATATTTGTTATCTTTATTGCCTTTCGTTTATTTTCTTTTTATTATGTCTGCCTTTTTTTTACTACTGCATATGAGACTTTTGATTTGCTTGATTATACCTGCAAACCTAAATGGCAGCGACGGGTCCTGTGTGAAGGTGACGGTCCGAATGTTCATAAAGGCCAAACTTCAAAATAAAAAGGTTCCTAATTATATATATATATATATATATATATATAGATATAATAAATATTACATGTGAGATTTAATCTGCTGATTATTATTAGCAGATTAAGTCACTATTAAGATGATGAAGTAGCAACTGGGACACAACCGCAAGCGAACAAGACATGCTGGATTAAAAAAAAGAGAATAAATATGATATAAACAGAAGTAATACTAATTAGTAATACTAATAGTAGAAAGAAGGATGAGCCCTGTTGAGTCTGGTTCCTCTCAAAGTTTCTTCCTGTAATTTTTATGGAGTTTTTCCTTGCCACAGTTGCCCTCGGCTTGTTCGACAGGGGTTTCTGTTCGTCCTGCATTTTGTAAAGTTGCTTTGAGACAATATCTATTGGAAAAAGCGCTATAGAAATAAAGTTGACTTGACTTGACGTCCTCGATTCAATTCCCTAGTGAGGTGATCTGGAGCTTTTTGTCTAGTGTTCTCGTATGTGATGTTTTCTCCGGGTATTCCAGTTTCCTCCCACAGTCCAAAGACATGCTACTAGGTTAATTGGAATTACTTTTCCCCCTATGTGTGTGTGTATTTGTCTGTCTCTGTTGTCTGCAACAGACTGGCTACCTGCTCAGGTGTTTAGTTTAGCCTAGTGTGTGACTCACCATGACCCTAAATGAGATGAAATGGTGGTACAATTAGATGATGGATCAATGGATAGAGGAAGTTCCAGAAAATGTTATACTGCAACAACCCTAAAAATGTGAATCGAACTCATTTTTGATGTATTAAATAATATTTATTATAGGATTTAGAAATTATAAAACAAATTATACAAGGATCGATGACAGAATGACCTTTACATTACTAGCATTATTTAAGAGGTGACATAAAAAAAAAGTTAATTAATTTATTTTAAGCTTCGTCCTGATAAGCGTCACAATAGTTTCTGATATTTTTTTTACTTGGTAAATCAAAAACACATCTTGGGCAAGATGTCAAACCATCACATAATATTTATGCTTTTATCCATATTTAAATCTTATTTGTTTTTTAATTAATCATTTTTAGTCTATGTGCACAGAGGACAAGGGACACGAATGACACTAGAAGATGCAACTCTTCCTAGCTGTTCCTAGTCTGTAATTGTAACTACTACTAACTACTAAAGTGGTCAACGGAAGGAACAGTGTTCCTGTTCATGGACAAACAAAAACAACTTTCCAGATAATTCAAATATTTTTTGTCATGTGTGTGTTTGTGTGAGCGTGAAGAATTAAATTACCATTGTTTAGAAGTTTAAACAACATGTTTATATTTATCATCAGAACAAACAGTCTAAATAATAGACCTGCCACTATCTCAGTTTGTTTCTCAAACATTAATATTTGTTCTCAAATTTCAGAAGCTTTTTTTTTCTGATCGGACCAGTGAGATAATATGTGCTTACAATACACTCCAGCCTTTCTAGTGATTTTCTTGTTAGGTTTGTTCTGTTAACAAGTTTTGCAAATGGCAACATGTTAAGAACAAGTTGTTTAATTAAAGGGTCTAATTAAAGTTTTTTTATTAAGGTCATTTTTTAATGTTTTGTCATCGAGTGTTAGCAAGTTTAAATGGCAAGTAACATTGTGCACATTCTTGTACAAAGTACAAACCTAGTAAAATCATATCTGACATATGCCATAGTGCCATTCCATAGTGTTTCCACTAAATGTTTGATACCTCTAGAATGCTAGAAAACAGAATTTTAAAAATGTCTTTGTTGTTTTATTTTACTTTAAAAATGTTTAGAGCTTTTTTCATGTGTATGAAGTAAACTAAAATTTAAAAACTAACTTTAACCATGGTTGCCTCAAAATCTTTTCAGTTGCTGACAAATTTTCAGTAGGATGAGGGATCTTAAGATGGCTGCACATTTCCAAGATTGGATTATTTAGGCTCTGCCCAAAAGTAAGTCAGACATGAAATTCTTGCTTTTTTCACACACATTTCCTTAAAACTCTTACTAGAGTTTTTGTCTGATCTCCTCAAAATTTGTTTGGAATTAGTCATTTACGAAATCCTTGTTGTAATGGCAAGCACTACACAAATATGCAAAATGCACAGGGTTCAGACACAGTAATATAGAACTTCATGAAATTTGAAGGCATAGTGAATGCTTCAAACAAGAAGAAATGGTGGACGATCGATCTTCTTAAGAAACTATATAAAGGACATATGTTGGTAAATCTTGGTGTTATGAGGGTTTATGATGTATAAAAACTCATAAGACAAAAATATTACTTTTATTGCAAAACTTTATTTATTACATTACAAATAAATAATTCAGGTGGCCAATGCTAATCACAGGCTTAAAATACGTATATGAATGTTGCATATTACTTTCTTTTATTTATTTTTATATATACTGTATGGATAATTTTGACAGATCTTCAAAATCTTTTCACATTTTTAATTTCTTTTGGAAACATTAAAAACAAGTGAATTAATAATTTGTTGTGTAGAGAGCACTTTTAATCTTTAAATCTAATTTAAACATATTTGGACCCAGAGGTTACTGTGTAGACACATGCAGTCAGCTTAACTGAAAATACTAAAATTGTCCTGTGTGTTTGGGGGTGTTTGTCTCCATACTCTAACAGACTGGCAACCTGTTGCTTGCTTCCACTAGGAGAAATTATTAATAAACATGGCATAAATTTCCACTGCTATGCAGATGACACACAGCTGTATATA
>JAOUQU010000002.1:761220-772537 GCA_028566735.1 Ammoglanis amapaensis
TCCCCCCGCCCCCCACCGGCCCATTACAGATTGATGGATGCTAGGTAAACGATTAAACACATTGCTCCGATACTATTTTCAGGTGAGAAATTAGAAGGTGCCGGAATGCAGAAATACGATTTTAATGCTTTGTTTAATGTGCATGACCCATTTCCATGTACATCTGGATTGGGTGTTGGAGAGGGAATAAAAGTCAGACGCATAAAAAGATGTAAAAACATAACGCCTAATGTGTTTTGCTTTATCTAAATGACTGTACGTGTGTGTAAAATTCTACAGGAATGTGAGGATATATTTACCGGTCCCGTGTTTGCCGATTTGCTAATTTTCAAGCTTGTCAAACGCAGCAGGTCACCGAGACAAATTTTAGCCGACGCACCCTGAGGCCTCCGCTGTAATGGTTTACCAATCCAGCATCATCTGTCTCATCATCTGGTCATCACTCACGTCCACGGAAAGATCAAACAACAAAAAGATCGCCTACAGAGTCCCGACTGAGCACTTCACTCGATTTGTAAAATCAGAAGCGAGCACATCAAGGAAAGGTAACCGGACTTAGAGTAGAGGGAAACTTAAGGTGCCAGCTGTTGGTATACACTGGTCATTGCCAAAAAGAAAAAGAAGAGGGGGGATGTAGAGAGAGAACACAGTACCACACCTCCCTGCAACCAAATCAGAGCAGCCAGCTGGAAAAAAGCAGTCTGTGGGAGCCACAATGGGCCTCACTATGCAAAGTGCAGGCGTCCGTGGGCAGCAGAGCAGAACCGCGTCTGCCCGGCCCGTGCTTTTGTGCCCGAGGTGGGCCGAGAAATTTGCTCACAAATTACCAAATCAAAGCTATTATAGGCAAATGGAAGCAGGACCGTGGTTAAGGTGCAGAACGTGGGTTATGGACACAGGTCACGTCTCAGTTGTGGTCGCAGAGGCGATACTCGCCGAGTCGTAATGACCTGGGCAGTGGCAAGCAGCATCTATACACAGGTATTAAAAGGATCAGCAAGAGCTGCAGAAAATCATCACATAAGCATCTACAACACCAAGGTTGAACTGGGAGGTGGCGTGACGTGCGAGATGGACAGAATTGCTGGAATCTGTCCAGGATATATTCGGGGAAACACTCCATCAGGAGCTGCCACAATCACTCGACCCCTTTAGCCTCTGGCATGCCGCAGGATGCCTCCACCACAATGAGTATTTATTCCAGTCTTCCGAGACCGCTTGGCATGAGAGATAGCTCTCGACTGTCTCTCTGACACCATGCCAGGTTAGTTTACCAAAGGGCACTTGAGGCAATCGTGGTATTTCTCATAGGGCTCAGGTAAAAAAGGAGAAAAAGGCTCTTTCACTGGTGCATTATAAGAACTAAAGAGCGCAATCATGTATTTATTTATTTGGTCTCTAGGAGTGTTGACACAAGAGACCTTGAATCTTCCGTTTGTTATTACAAGACCCAGGTCAAGAACAGGTATAAAACATGAATGATACCTCTGGGGTAACAAATGGAGACCATAACTTAGTTCTGACCCTTATAGATAATTTGCCCTCGAAGGGAGCAAGCTGCTGAATGTTGACCTTTCCAAGACAGCAAAAAAAATAGTCTAAGCAATTAAGCAACAATTAAGGACCCTAATTATGCATGCCATTATAGACAATGCCAGAGGGGAGCTACGGAAACAAAGAGACTTCAGGTCAGTGACGGCATCTATAGGTGTTTAAATCCTACCACCAGTTCTCTCGATGGGAGACAAAAGAACCGAGGCATCTTAGGAGTTGAAATCCAGTCTAATGAGACACAGTGAGCTTTCAAGATCTGGTCCCAAACCATTCTTTTGATGTATACAAAAGACGTTTACACGTCTACACACATGTAGCTCATCACCTTCCTGCCTACCCTCTGTAGAAGATTCACTAGATTCGAGCGGGTGTCAAGCTCCGGGACGCGTAATCAAATGCCGACTTGCAGAAAAACCAACAGAGCTGCCAAAAGGCGTACAGGAGCCGAACTGAGGGCCGTACAGAAAATGAAAGTAGGACAAACCAAAGCTGTGAAAAGTGAAAGCAAGCAGCATGGAGACAGAAAAAAAAGATAAAGAGAGGTAGGATGACAGCATAATGATATCATCCCCAAGAGAACCCTCTTTAAGACAGAGCCTCTCTATTTTGGGGAAGCAGAGGTTGGGGGAGCGTGCCGGGTGGAGGGTGGTCTCAGACGGGTCCACGCTTCGGGCTGTAAATGAACGGCTGCGTTGCATAATCTAGCAAGCCTCGGCGCTGACAGCGGGGTGATTTATGCCCCCGTCAGAGTAAAGGAACGAGGCGAGAGGTCGGGTTGGAGGGTGCGTATATAGAGGTATACGTGCAGAAGAGAAACGGGGAATATATTAGATGGTGCTGGGACCACGAAGCGTCGTAGAAAAGGGATGATCGTAAAAACAGATGCACCATGGGACTCCAGATGAGACGTGCCTGTCTAACTCTCTTTCCTTTAGGAAATCTGTCACTTTAAGAGACACCAGGGATGACTTAAATCTGACGGCTTGGGTCATCACCGTTAAAGCTAACCACTGTCCCAGGGTGAGATGTACAGTTATAAAAGGTGTGTCTGTGTGTGTGTGTGTGGTAGGAGATTTGACTAGGCTGTCGAATTATTCTTCAATTTGTCGGCCCAGCCTGTCGTCTCCGGCAAGTCAAGCCAACTTGAGTCTCAGGAGCAGTGACATGCAGCTTCACGCAGAAGTCAACAACTACTAACAGAACAACTAAACAAGCCGAGGTCACGTTCAAAACTGGACTGTCAAATCGGATTATGCATCTATAGGACCGCACTTCCATTATAACATTAGATTTTACAATTCTTTTGGGCTTTCGGAACTCATGCCAACATCTGTCTACCATCCTAAGTTACCTGTTAAGAAGATAGCTTGGTAACTAATAAAGATAGATAGAACTTTATTGATCCCTTTGGCTGGTTCCCTCAGGGAAATTGAGGATAAACAATAAAAAGAATAGTTGGCTCAGTGCACTTAGTTTCCTCCTAACAAGCTTGTTTAGGAAAGGCAATGATGACACTCATGCTTTGAGCCGTTATGATTATAAACCGTGGCTCTATATGTTCGTTCGCTCGCTTTTTAGGATCTGCTTGTATTACTTATGGCATCTCTTTAAAGTTTATGTTGCAAAAGTCGTTCTGAACTACAATGTTTGATTGTTTTTATCCACTCGTAACTTGTTTGTAGCTTATCAAAATTTACAGTCAGGTAGAAAAAAAATGCTATCAATACCTGTTTGTGGTGTTTGACAGGGAGAATTACAGCCTTAATTGTAGGTTAAGAGGTACCATCTTAACTGGCTAACTTAGCACGATGGCTAACTAGAATAAATGTAAAGTTAATTAGAATCTTAAAATCTCTTTGCATCTCTATTATTTTAGGTGCCCTATTTTAGGTGCTTGATAAGAAAGCTACAAGAAAGATGCTAAGCATACTAACTGCCGCCAAAAAGACACTTTTGTTCTTCCTTGTTGTGTTTATGCTAATTCGTAGCCGGCATGTAAAGCGTTGCTATTGTGTTGGTTCAAGAAAAGAAAACTAAACAGCCATTACAGCTCCACTCGTACACAAGGGCGGATCCGGTGGCTACTTTGCCTCCGTGGTGTTTCCGACTCCCCAGAGAGACGTTCTAGTGAGGAGAACCGGCGCTGTCAGACTCCAAACCCGAGGCATTCATTAGGATGGGCCGGTCGCCTTAACGCGGTAAAATAATTGGATAGGCGTCTAATTGCCTGCTCCAGGAATTAGGGTGCTACATATTTCGAAAGGTGCATCACATCAGCGAGGGAGCCTCTCTCCCCTCCGACTCTGTCCCTGCTGGGAATGTAAACACGAGATAAAAGAAGGTGAGAGACGGAAGGGGGCGGCGTCTGTTCCACACGGTACCGTGCTACGATGTACCGTTTTCCCTGGGGGACATGATATATGGATTGGAGTTAGGACCTTTTGAGAAATGCCTGGAAATATACGGCCGGTGTGCTGGCTGCGAGGAGAGGCGAGGCGGTAGTGGCATCTTGAAGAAGCGCGAGATGCATTATGGGCGAACATTATTTAGAAACATGTATCGGTTGTGTCGGAGATGCCTATGAAGGCTTCATTATTAACATTCTTGTTAACCTGGACCCGCCCAGGACCTTTACAAATCCAATATGCAGGAAAACAGAAAGCTTTACTGCCCGACAACACTGATGGAGACTCGACTCCAGGTTGCCAGATGTAGTTAAATTCCTTCTTGTGTTCTCGTTTGATTAGCTCGATTGGTTTTAATACTGTCTGTTAGCCTGATTCCCAACCCGGCTACCGATTTCAGTTCTTGTTTTAGCGTTTAGCCAATAAACAGCGATTCTTCCTGAGGCTTTCATGAACATCTCGGGCCTCTGCGTGTGACTGCAGATGGAATTTTACAGCTGGACGGTTGGAGGGAGCCGGATAGCAGGTGGCTAGCCCCGGGGGTCAAAGCAAAAGGTAGTCAGGCAGTGATTTCCTCGGTGTGTACAGCCTTGTTAGAGCTTGTTACGACTAATGACGTATGGAACAGCTCTCTCTTACGTCTAGAGTAGAGCAAACTGGAAGTCATGTGACTATCGGGCTTTGGATTTAAAGCTGGATGATCGCCTCCGTGTTTCCGCCGGTTTTGATAGGCTTGATTTTAGACATGTTGCTCTCAACACGGCCCTATCAAAACCCTTCATAGTCTGGACATCTTTCCTGCAAGAGCCCCAACATGTCGATCGTCCTCTCGCACGCCCTGGTGCAGGTAAGCATCTCAATCAGCTGAGGAATGGCTGAGGAACTCGCTCAACAAAAGAAATGTTTATGCATCTGCCAAACTGTAGTGGAGAACCCTTCGCCATACCGGGCGGCCCACGCGCTCCGCAGGGACGCGACAAACTGATGAATCAATTCCACACAAATGACCCTTATTCATATGTAGGGTGAGGCTTCAGTATTAAATTCGAGCGCTTCACAACAAATGGCCATGCCATTGGGTGCCATTTTGATATATGTGCGTACGGTGGAGAACAAAGAGGCTGCTATTTGTCTGCATGTTCTCCGGGGGGGGGGTAGGAGTGGGGGGGAAGAGGTGCCATATCAAACACGCGCCTGCATCTTTCAGAGCCCTCCGAAAAGGGAACTCTACGTATCAATTACCCGCCTGTCACCTGCGCGGGCGGTATAGGCAAATCGGGTGGCACCGGACCACCGAGGCGCCAAACGAGGTTTGTTTTTAGGTGGAGGACGAGAATGAGCAACACTGGCGCGGGCCGGCTTGGGTTATAAACCTCATTCAAATAATGTCGACGGAGACAGATGTATTTACCGAGCTGAGCAGAGCTCCACTCCGGTCTACCTGTGGGGTGTTTATGTCACCCTCGCTTGCCCAGCTGTGTTGTTTGGGCGTAATGCGAGCTGACCGTTAAGGCCCGAGGGCCGAGTACGCTCATGTAAGAAGGAGAAGGCCAGCTGTGGGTGACTTGAAGAGAATGGACGTTCGTGCACACACACTTGAGGCTCCGCGGTAGTGGCTAGAGTTCAGGATGCCAGTCTTGTGGATGCTACGATCTTAAGTCACTAACGCTGTACGACCTGTACAGCCAGTGGATCTTACATCTTCTTGGTGTACTATCAGTTTTTTTAGACTGTGGTTCCAGACCTCAGAGCTCGGCGTAGCGTGCTCTGGAGGTCATCTCTCTTAATAAGGAGCGCGCTTGTTAGGGGGCCGGGCGGTCGAATCCGGCATCTGGCTGACAAGAAAAGGCTGGAGGGTGTTTAACCTTGACTCCTAAACCTGGTCCACGATTCTGTGCCTTTTTTATGGCTTTTATTTCACGTCTTGTTCTCCGGGAGTCTGTAGCAAGGTCATGATCTTTAAACTAAATGGCCACAAATCCCCACAGACGAGCGAGCTGATCGGCGATGCACGTGCTAGTTCCCGTTTACCTTCCCGCATCATGCCGACGGTGAGACACTTCATGAAGCGGCAGGCTTGGCACGACTTCCGCCGGCGCTTGGTGATCTCGCATTCGTTGGTAGCCGGACAGCTGTATTCAATGTTACCTGAGGGAATGAGAAAGAACATAAATTTAAAAACAAGACATTTGAATGTCCGACTAGACAGACCTATCGTGGGATTGAGATGTATGTGATAAATTAACGTACAACATCGCTGACTTCACTATCTAGTATCCATACATTTCGTTTGCGGCATTACGTTTCATAGCAAGCACCTCTATCCAGTATTACGAGTGGTTAAGGGCCTTGCTCAGGGGCCTAACACTGGCAATCTGATGGTAGTGACTCTCTAGCCCAGTACCTTTACAAGGCCACTAAGCCATTGCTGCCCCCCTCCCACCTCCTTTTTGGAATTAAAGAACCCCAAAGTGAACTTGATACAGTAAAAAATGCACGGAAAGCCACAAATTAATGTTTAATTTTGACCGGTTTTAATGACACCCATGTACTAATACAGGTAGATGCCTTGGGGACAAACGAATTGCTCCACAAATGAGGTGCGGTGTAAAATATTTAGGTCTAAGAGCTCATTAGAGAAGAAATGCTTCAATTCTATATTAAACAGCTAAAAACTCTTTATTTTTAAAGGAACATAAAATGTACAGTATGTCTGGCCTAAGAAGTTACTACGTATTAAGTTTACACTACTTCCTTTTATGCTGTAGAATTGATTAATCGATCCGGTGGACACTATATTTGGTGGACACTTTCATCCTTTTCCGAAAGTGTAGAGTCAAGAGTTGCTCAAGGGCCCAACTTTCGTTTTAGTCTTGCACCTAAACCGTATTTATTATGAGCACCAACTGATGCTCTTCCGTATTTCGTATGACGCTTTATTCCACCAGCCACCGGGATGGATGGTTGGATGGATGGAGGACCAGTAATTCACCTGATCGGCTGTATGAAGGTACAAATGAATAAAATGGAATAAAAATAGAAGACAAACGGATGTACAGGAATTTCATTTAATACACTTAACACCTCGATTTGGATGGTTGTATTGTAACCTCACAACAACAAACAAACACACACCACACACACACACGCACACACACATGTAATTAACATGAGTCCCGTCTGGACCTCCTCCTGGCTGATGAAATATTTCAGAGTTAATCAGACTTTGTAAACACTGATTTGTATCGACTCCGCTTCTGTGAACTGATGTTTCCTCATTAAAAAGCACATTAGCGAGTGCCGGCGAGAGCGCGCCGGACTCTCAAGACTGCTAATTCGACAGGAAACAGTATTTTAAGTATGCATGTCCATTAGACTAAGGTCCGATACTCATTAGTCAGGTAATCAGCTTCATCCCGATGGGGTCTTCAGATCGGACGCAGGTAGTTAGCTGTATGCTAAAGAGATGAAGGAGCAGGTTCGGATTGTGGTGCTCTTTGTGGACCGGGTTTGAAGTACGTTGCAAGATGCCTTCTGACTGAAACGGATGCTGCTACGGTCGTAAAGAATGACATAATTATCAGATCCCTGCAAGAGCTGTAAGAACACGACTACACGATACAAAGAGCTTGAACTATCCATTAGCAAAATGCCTCCTGTCTGCCACTCAAGCTGGGCCAAGAAGCGTGTACCAAATTGTCTTGGGCACTCTGCCCATGTCCGTATCACACAGGGTTCTCATCACTCATCAGTCGGAGTCACACTTAACAACAGCTCGGTTCTGACATGTGGACGGACCACAGGGAATGGCAGAACTTTGAAAAAAGTGCCCCTTCAAGTTCTGGGAAAGAGGGTGAAGGAGGGATTCGTAACTCGGATCTCAGAGCGTCAATTGGGATGTGATCTACGCTGGTTGTCAGATGGCATTGGAGGGGTGCCACCTCGACACCAGCTGCCAGAGACTCCGAGTGGTCGTGCCATCACCACGTCACCGCGGGTCCCGTAGTCTTGCTTGCCTCCTCCCCCTTCTGCGAAAACCAGCCAGCCTGGAAGTCAATGAGCATCCAGCTGGATGGAGGAGGTCTCCGAAATTATCAGGAGTTTCATCGGCTAATGGGATGAAACATACCAATATGGTAAATTCCCAGCATTAAAGCGTCTGGCCTGTGCTCAGGCCAAGCCAAATATCTGACCGACTCTTTTGGGTCTCTTTACGGATGAAAGACCTGCGGTATTGCAACATGTGAATATATAGTAATGTATTAGGTAATAACAGCAGAACGGAATTTAATACTTTAATAAAATAAAGATTGAGTTTTCTACTGCTAACTTTATATCCCCCACCACAATCCTTAATCTGCCCTAATTCCCACAAAGCCCCCTCGTCCAGTTTAGTCTAAGTTGTCCAGCGCATATATGACAGAACGTTAGGACGTAAACGTACCTTGAATGGTCCTTTTGAAGAAGGCCTTGCAGGCCTCACACGATGCCACACCGTAGTGGTAGCCCGAGGCGATGTCACCGCACACCAGGCACAGCCGTTTGGGCATGGAGTTCAGCATGTACTCGCACTTGATTTGCGAATCCTCTCCGATGGTACTAGAGCAGTCCTCGTAGCGCTTGCCACCATTGCCGTTCGGACCCAAGGCGCCGCCCGGGCCGTAGAGCGTGGGTGAGTCCAGGCCGTTCTGGTGCCCGTTCATGGCGGAGCTGTAGCTGCCGCTGGCGTCCGACGAACCGCCGGGACTGTGGTGGTTGACGCTGTCGGTCAGCGAGGCCGGGCTGGAAGGTTCCGTCTTGATGTATGAGGGGCAGTTGGACTCAATGTGACGATCCTTGCTGGACATTCTGCAGAGCAGCCTGCATAATGGAAATAAATAAGACGGATCACATTAACACCGTTGAGTAGTGCGAGTGTGGTAGATTCAAACCTGGCCGTGGTTGCCAATTCGCTTTTCCATGTGGAGGTTAGTGACAATCAAATAGCGCCTACATATTCTGGAGGTCTTTACGGTGTACAAAAGACATCAAAACAAGAAACAAATGACTTCTGACTGGTACTGTATAACCCAAGACCATGTGGCTTCCTCGTGCCGTTTGGAGCGCGAGCCAACCGTCGTCCTCGTCACGTATAATTGCATGCAAATCCCGTCACGTCGCCGCTCCATGAATATGTATCGTCCATCCGCCGATCGATGAATTACAATAATGAATTAATGCACCGTCACGCCTCCTCGTCCGCGACCACTCGCCACATCTGGGATGATCCAGACAAAACCCAAAAACCCCGAGGAATCTGCCATGAAGGAATTCTCCGGACCCGACATCCACTCTCAAAGTGACGATCATGACAGAAAGAGCTGCCGAGGACGTCGTCCGCCATCGCTCATCTGATATTCAATATCAACTTGTTCTACATGAATGTAATCAGCATCCGAGGCCGCCGAGGCTCCATCATCGCCGCTGACAGCGGTGTCAACGGGCCCTTTTGTTTGCGCCATGATTCTCTAACGCACGTGTCAAAGACAACACCGAAAGCACTCGACGTTACCCACGATCAATACTGCCGAACCAATTTACTGCAGGCTCTCTCTTCCATTCACACCCCCTTCCACCGCCCCACAACATCCTTAGTAATGAGTGCTGTAATTAATAAATATATTCACATCATTTTAACACGGTGGTGGCCGAGGTGGACCAAACCCTGAGCATTTTATTAGGTACACCAAAGACAGAACCTTCACATAACTGCTGAAATGCCCTGAAAAATCCACAGCTGACTTGATAATCTGCAATCCCTGCTCATACCAGAACAAGAACCGATGCTACGATCAGTGCATCACGATCCGTCACCCTGGAATGTGGTCAGTGGGTCCGTCGGGGTGCTTAATGTGAAGCTAAATGTGATCCAGACTGCCCGACTAATTTCCTTCTGGACTAATTAAGTATCAGTCTGCTTTGAAGACTTCTGGGTTTTCTCTCGGTCCGAGAGTCTATTTGAACAATTCCGGACAGTTTGGCTCACTCGGTAACATCTGTCGACTGCTGCAGTCATTAAAAACACACGGACCTACATCCAGGAGTGGCGACGTTAAGGGTTTCTAAACGCGCCCCATCTCTTAATCTATTCACGCACTGTCGTGTCGGCGTGAAAAGCGCCCTCGACCCGGGACATCAGAGACGAGACGAGGCCATTACACGGGGACAGAAAAAGAATCCCGTCCGGGAGTTTATATGGACGACATAGAGAGGCGAGGTTTTAACACAGGAGACGGACGAGGACAAATAAAGCAGCCGGTCTGACGGACCACACAAAGGTCTTTTTAATTAAGGAAGCCCGCTTCTAAATGAGGGTTTTAAAAAGCCAGTCTGCTTGTAAAAGATGGATTCTTCTCGGGTCTATAAAGTAGCGAGAGGGAGGGGGGGTGAGAAACCGAGACCGAGGTGTAAAGGGAGAGACGGCGCTTTTTAAAAAGAGGGCCGAAAACGAACCACGTATTGGAAAGTGTGTCAAAGCAATCGATCCAGTTACCCGAATTACCAGGGATAAACCAAACTATCAAAAAAAAAAAAAAAAACAATGCCTGAGCAAAAAATATACACACATTGATGTAATCAGCGGCGTCCCGTTACCATTCAATCCGAGACTCCTGGAGGTCTCCTTCCCCCCCCCCCCCCCCACACACCCTTTCCCAAACTGCTACCAGTCGGTGTCCGTCTTCTTTTAGAATGTAGTTAATCCACCTGATCTGAATAGGCTCTCTGTAAGCCACGCTAGGTTCTTAGGATAGATCTGACACACCAGTACACACTAGGACGGACAGATCAATGACACCGGTGCATCCACCATTGGGGGGGCAGGACACACACACACACACACACACACACAAATCTTCTTTATTAGAAGTCAACAGCTTTATTAAACTAAAACTAGAGACCAAATAAGTCCAAAGAAAGCAAAATAAGCAAATTAGCTCCTGTTTTTTATTATTATTACATTTACAGCATTAAGATGAGGATTAGGAGCCTCGGAACCTCCCGGTTGCCGCACTTGTCGTCCTTGTACTACGAGAACACTAGGGAGCGCAAACCCGCCAGCCCGATTGCTCGTTCTCTGCCCGAGCGTTCCGTTTCCGTCTCGACCGCAAGAGTGACGGTGAGGCCGAAGTGACAAAGCGAGAGTGGAAGAACAAAAGAACAGGATGAAGGCGTGCGCGACGTCTTTATTACCTTTTTTCTAATTGCCCTGAAGTCTCCCTGCAGGAGGCTGTGGTCTTAAACCAACCCTGAGTGTCCGTCAGACAACCCTCCTGCCCCCCCCCCCCCCCCCCCCCCCCCCCCCCCCCCCGCCCCCCCCC
>JAOUQU010000002.1:886320-901405 GCA_028566735.1 Ammoglanis amapaensis
GCCCAGTATCCACCACACCAGTCCAAAGAAAATAAAATACTAGATCAAGTTTTATTCTCTCAATTTTTATATTTTTTCTGAATCCCTCTCAAAATTAAGGATGCAGCTTAGATTCGGGTGCGGCTTATACTCGAGGCAATACGGTAGATGTAAACATAAACAGGTGTGCGATGTATGTAAGTAACTATTGGGACAGCCAGTACTCTAGTTATTACAATAACTAATTAAATTGTGTACTGTAATAATTGTATATTGTAAAGAAAAACGTTTCAACTAAATGTTTCCAAATGTTTTACTGCCAGTTCTATACATACAACGTATATATGCTACACATATTATATCTGAATCTGTGGCAATAATATAGACATCTTTGGGCTTCTTTACCTGACAGATTGTTGAGGGCAAGCCCATATATGTGGATTGTTATGGCAATTTGTGTCCTGTTAGCAAGAACAGTCAGCAGCTCCTGTTGAACTTTTACGCCTTCAGAGAGAACCGTATCGCTTTCACTCTCAAGGTATGTCTGAGTTTTACATCCTGAATTAAAGCTGAATAGTGACAGTTTCTAGTAACCTCGCTTCATTTTGTGTGTGTGTGTGTGTGTGTGTGATTAGGTGCGAGACATGGGTCAGGAGATGTGTGGAAGACTGTCATTCCTTAAAGAGCCAAAGAACACAAAAAGTAGTCTTTCACAGAGCGCTATCTGCAACCTTAATTTTACACTCCCAACACATAAGAAGGTACAAACAAGACACGTATTATCTTCCTTCATCGCGCACTCTGTCTCTCTCAAACGCAAAAGAATCTTTATTGCCATGGCAAATAAGGGCATTCGTAAAGCCAAAATGCTTCATTTATGATCCAACATTAAAAAGCATTCCTTGTTTAGTATCGATCATCTATGTGATGGCAGGCACTGATGGCTGGGTTAGTGGTTAAGGTACTGGATTAGAGACCAGAAGGTCGGCCCACTACCACCAAGTTGCCTCTGTTAGGCTTTTCAGCACAGCCTTCGTTCCATAGTAATTGTTCCTTTGAACAAAGGTGTCTGCTAAATACTGAAAACTGTGTAAATACTGTCGTCTAGTTCATGCCCTTGTCTCCTCATGTAACCATATAATCCATGCCTACGGATCTCTTCCACGTCCCCCCAACGACATCACTTATGTACCATTCTACCAGGTGCCACTTCATACTAACAACAGTGTCAGAGACAACTAGCTAACTAAAGAAAGAAAAATCTAATAATACTAACCGTTCCTTACTAATAGTTAGTTTAGCATACATTACAGCTAGCAAACACGAGCTGTTTGTAATATCTTTTGCTATTAAGGTTATTACCGTCATGTAAACGATATATCATTCATATTGTTTTCTTTATTTTTCCCCGCTGCTTTGTTTTCTACTTTTTCACTTTGTGGAAAAAAGGAAATGGAGTCTGATCCAGATGACGAGGTAATACGCCATCTCTGTTATCATCTGTCTTCTCCTCAAATATTTAAAGGGGTTTAAGTTTAGTGTTTGACTAGTTCAGGGAGTAAAAATGAAGCTTAATTTGTTTCATTTTCATTAGATCATCCCCATTTTGACTTATTTGCAAGCTGTTGAAGTCAACAATGGCTTCCATTTTGTCAATATTCGGTAAAAGGCTTAATATATTAAGTGCTGCAAACATAACAATACATAACATAAGATAGCTGTGGCCTGGTGGGCTTTTTCACAGTGGTGACAGAAGTATAATAAATTTAAAATTTGCAATAACAAATATCCATTCATCATGGACAGTGTAGCTTAATGGGTTGAGGTGTGAGCTATTAAACCGAAAGATAGGGGGTTCAAATCCAGACTCAATGCCACAGCCAATGTTAGGTCCTTGCGCATGACCTTTTTACCAAGCGTAATTATATTTAGGGCCAGTACACTTTAGGTGAATGCTTTTAACAAATATATTTCTTCTCTATTTACAGAATGATAAAGATCGACGACATGAATTTGCATCAGTAGCATTAAGAAAACGCTTTAGCTATCTGGCTGAACCCGAACCCAGTAAGTCTGTAGTTTTTCTGCAGTTTGTGACTTCCTCTATAAATGTAGAGTCATTTGTGCTAAACTATATTTACTGTTATTATTTACAATGGTTGTTGTATTGTTCAGTAGGTTTTTATTACTAATTTGTGATTGTTCATAATATAATTTTGTTCAGTCTTTTTATGTTTGTTTAATGCATTTTGCATTTTATTTGTGCATGTATGAATATATTATTATAATTATTATTGTTTTGTTGTTGTTTTGCTTTTCCATTACCAAAAACTTTGACCATTTTGTAAAATGCAACTTGCCAAATGCCAAAAATGCTCAGCTGAACTGTTAAGTGATTTTAAACATGTTGCCTGTAACACCTTTAAAAGATTGGATGTGCTGAAATCAAAGTAAAACATTTATAGAAATATCGAATTAAGATATTCAAGTGTTTGCATAAACTATGTAATAAATAAAAGTGCCATTGTGTATAGTGCCATTGATGTGGCTATATCTGTTTATATCAATATAATGGAATTCCATTATAATGGAATACTAGGGCAGTCGTGGCCTGGTGGTTAGACGAGTTCGATTACTACAGCCGACAAACGACTACATTCTCAAATCTATTTTATTTTAATGTTGGTTACACTTTTTCATTATGTTGTATTATAACTTAACTGCTCCCCATGTGCCGTGGCTAGGGCTGCCTACCTCTTTGGGTATGTGTGCTTTAGAATTAGAAAACTACGACCATGGACTAATGAGGTGGCCAAATATTCCACCCTCAGTTAAAAAGGTGTAATTAATAATGCATGTGCTTTTAAATCTCTTCATATAAACAAAAATGGATGAAAATAATATTAAAAGTCTATTTGTATTTGTGTCATATGAATAAATATGACATTTTATTGCATTGTACAAAATGCATTGTCTCACCTTTTGATTTTGTAACCTGCATTATTTTATTGTATTTTTTCGTTAACATCTATTTAACGTTTGTCAATGTTTAATACTAGAACTAAATAGAATATTTATATTATAGATTAAAGCATTTATAAAAAATGTCTTTCCTCTTTAACTTAACCTTACTAAACACCTTTCTCTCTGTTCTCTTTTTAACTGTTTTTGTTGATTTTTTTGTTATTGTTGTTAATTTACTTATATTAGAAATGCCTGAAAGAGGCCACGGCACCACTATGAAAACCACATTGCAGCCCACTGGCTATGCTTACAAACCTGTCTTTACGACACGTTCCTATCAGGCATGGGCGACCAGCCCACCCATCAGCGCCCACAAATCCGGATTCGGCTCGCTCTCCAGTTCATCTTCCAACACGCCATGTGCCTCCCCAATGAGATCTGCCTGGTCTGTAAACTCGACTTCCCCTATCAGATCAGTAATCGGAGGTTCACATACACCCTCCAACAAATCTCCTGATGGTGCATCGCCAGTACGGTCCTATAAAATCTCCTCTCCCAGAAAGACAGTTGTTCAACAGGCCCAGTCTCTAGTCCAACTATTTCCAGGCGAAAAGTCTTCTGATTCAGTCTCTGTAAAAGGTCCAGTAAGCCTTTCTGCCAGAACCTCTCCAATTCCCACTGGGGGCTCACTTCTGGAAAAATCATCCATTACTATGACTCCACCTGCTTCACCAAAATCTCCTTTAGCCACCTATAGCAACAGTCTACCTTATAAATGTGCCATTGGCTCCAATAATACATTAACTGCTTCCCCGGTTAAAAAGGTCACATGCCTCTCCTCAGTCAGAACAAACACTGATTCGTCCAGCTCTCACAGAGGATTTCTCAGTTCACTCTCATCGCCTTTAAAATACAATTCCAGTGCCTCGACCATCTATAATGGAACAGCAGGTCCAACTCAGTATAACTCCTTACTCTCTGGAAGCTTACAAGAGAGGATACAAGCTACCACTAAGGCTGCCACGACTAGTGTCAATGCGGCTTTTGATGAAGTGGAGAAGACTATAAACTCTTCTTCTGCTGGCTATGGCACTCTTAGGTCAGCATCATCCTCTCCATTGTCCTCGTACAAGTCAATACAATCTTCAGGTTCTAATTCTCTATATACAACCATTCAGTTTGCCCCCAACTCTACAGCACCTCTCACCTGTACCACAGTAACAGTGCCCGTTTATTCAGTAACAAACGTTTTACCAGCACATCAGTTTAAAAAGCTTCCTGACATCTCCAAATCAACAGCAGCACTTCTTTCGCCCAGAAGGACTAAACCATTGGAGCCCAGTGGCCAAACACAGTCATCCTTTGTCAGGACTCTTTCTCCAGTCAAAACCTCCCTGTTAATGTCTCCTGCCCAACTAAAGCCAACTTCCTCCTCTTCTCTGTCCAACAGCCAAGAAATACTGAAGGACGTCCATGAAATGAAAGAGGATTTGATTAAAATGTCAGCTATTTTGCAAACCGATGGAAGCTCTGGGACAAAATTTCATTCTGAATCTCCTACAGTGAATAAAATGGAAGAGGAAGAACCATACAAAATAGTGGAGAAAGTAAAAAAAGACTTGGTTAAAGTCAGCGAAATATTGTCAAAGGATGTTTTGAAGGACAGTAGAAAATACATTGTGACAAGTAGCAAGGCTGAAGATGATCTGGAGTTTGAAATTGATGACAAGCAGCAAAATATATGGCGGTCTCCACCTCGATACGAGACTGTAGCTTCTCATGTCAAAACAAGAGAAATGCCTGAAAGAGATTTTAACTTGGCAAAAGTGGTTGATTACTTAACCGGCGACTCTTGCACTAGTTCGTTAAACAAAATCATAGAAACGAAACAGAGAAAAGAAGAGGTGAAAAGAGAGGGAGAGGAGAAACAAAAACGTGTCTTAAAACCCGCTATGGCAGTTCAGGAAAATAAGCTTAAAATGCCTTTATCAATCATGCGCCCTTCACCATCTGAAAAAGAGCTCTCAAAGTTAGCAGATACCATTTTTGGAACAGATTGTATTCTAGATTCCCCAGACGATATCGCCCATGACCCTGATAAAAGTCCACTTTCAGACAGTGGGTTTGAGACTCGCAGTGAGAGGACTCCTTCTGCCCCGCCGAGTGCTGAAGGAATGGGTCCCAAAGCCTTGTTCCAGGAAATTCCACCAGTCATCACTGAAACACGGACAGAAGTCGTACACGTAATAAGAAGTTACGAACCTCCAGAGGACAGCAAGGATGTAATGGATGAGGCTAAAATGACAGCATCCCCTGTCCGATACAGTGAGACAGAACCTAGGTCACCTGGTGGTCTCTTTAAAGATCGAGTAAAGACATACCAAAGCAGAACCAGCCCGGAAGAGGAGATGGCAAATAAAGGCATGAGACTCAAAGAAGAGACTCACATAACAACAACAACCCGAATGGTATACCACAAACCGGTAAATACCGAAAGTCCCTCAGAAAGGTTTGATGAAAGCGTGTCAGTTCAAGACATCATGAAAGCTTTTCATTCTGGACGAAATTCAGGTTTATTTGAAATCAAAGGCAACACTGAAGGACAGAAGCACTCAAATGCTGGACCTCTTGAAAGAGATTCGATGCCCAAAGTTGAACGCATCATTGAGGTTCACATTGAGAAAGGAAACAAAACTGAGCCCACAGAGGTTATTATTAGGGAGACAAAAAGTCACCCTGATAAAGAAATGTACATTTATCAGACTGACAGTGGAATTAATCGTCTTCAGAATCAAGAAGTAGAAGAACAAGAAATTACATCTTATTTTCCAGAAAATAAAAGCAGGATCAATTCTTCCAAGTTAATGTCTGATGATGCATGCAAAACACTAAAACTACAGAGTCCACATTCAGAAAAGTACCATGAGTCTAAGAAAAAAAAGATTTCTGATAAATTCGACTCCTCTCACTCGGACTCGGATGAATCTGTGATTGATAGGTCTTGTTACTATGACGAGAGGGCACAGGGTGGTTCTACAAGAAAGTCTATGGTCAAGCAAGAAAAGCCTGACATGAATTTAAATCCTGATCAAAAGTGTGACAAACTTACCTTGCTGCAGTATTCCCCTGAACCTGGTAGTCCCAAAAAATCGATTTGGGTCAGAGCATCTGAAAATGGACAAGGAAAAATCAAAGAGAATTTGATATATGAAGATAGGGTAGATAAAACTGTCAAAGAAGCTGAGGAGAAACTTAATGAGGTCTCACAGTTTTTTCGAGATAAAACTGAAAAACTGAATGATGAGCTTCATTCTCCAGAGAAGAAGAAGCACTGTAGAACAAACAGTCCGGAGATCCGATCAGGACCCAGTTCTACTTGCAGCAGCCCAGAAAGGAAAGCGTTTAAAACTAATGGTAATGGAGAAGAATGGAGCAGAGATAGATTTAGAGACCGATATAGTTCTCAAGAAAGGAGGTGTGCCAGCCTTCCAAGCAGTCCAGAAAGACATAGTTTGCTACAGCACAGTGATGACAATAAAAAACAAGGGGACTGTGAATCATTTAAATGTTCACAACCCTCAACATCTAAGGTTAGCTCGGTGAGACTAAAATTTGAAACAGATGCGCAAAAACAAGATAATATATCTCAGTGTACTGAAAACGCTTTACCACCAGTTAGGAAGTTACATGAAACAAAATTGCCCATCTTTCAAGTTTTCTCTGGAGGAAGTCTTCCAAAGTCCGCAAAATCTTTACAGTGTGAACAAGGTTTTAAAGAAGGTACGGGTAGTAATGTAGGCCATTGCTTTAATGACAGGAGAAACCAACAAAACCAACAAAGAGATGAAAATAGAAATACGTCAGATGAGAACGCTCATGAACATCAGAGTCGTGTCTGCAACAATGACCAAGATGTAGACAAAGAGAAAAAGGTTATCCAAACTTGGGAAAACCATGCTAAAAACTTAAAGGCAAATATGGCCCATGCGTTTGATCATAAAACTAAAGAGAATGGTAAATCCAACAAGGATGACCCAGTCAAAAACATCATGCACCCCAACAGCAGTGAAAGATATAGCCCGTCCCTAAAAAAAAACTCGGAATCACAAATTCCTGTTAGGATTTCGTCCAGTATTGTAGACCATCACCAGAGTAGTCCGTTACAACTAGATTCTTTAGTTAAATCTGATGGAGCAGGGTCCCACCTGCCCCCTACGCTTAAAATCAAGCATAAGTCACCCAGTGATCTCTCGTTTGTAGAAAGTGCTAGTATAATCTGCAACGGGGTTAATAGTGGACAAATCGAATATATCGAACGAGTGACTCCAAATGTCAAGGCCGACATCAAACCTTTACCAGTTTATGTCAGCATTCAGGTAGACAAACAGTATGAAAAAGAGACGGCAGCTAATGGACAACTTAGCACCTATAAAAAAGTAGTTAGCCATGAGAGCCGAACGATGCATGACGCGAGGGGAGTATTTTACCCTGTAAAACAGATACAGCCTTCTCGTCAAGGCAGCCCAGAGGATGACACACGTAAACAAATAACCGTCGTGGACAGTTCGGAAAAGAGTAACGTTACTTCTAAGACTAAAGTGGAAGGCAGAAATGACCCGTGTTCTACGTCACCAGAGTCGAATATTGATTCAATGAAAGGAAAACAGAGAGCAGATCCAGAGGAATCAAAAATAGAAGAACATCCCACAACTATTATAATAAGGCAACTATCAGTGGAGAAGGCTAAGCACACCACACAACCTGAATCCATAAAAGAGAACTCTGATTTTCTGGGAAAAACAGTTAAAGACAAACGAGTAGCTTACATCGAGTTTCCTCCACCCCCACCTATAGAGACTCAACAATCTGAGAAGGTGGTATTAAAGAAGGCGTCGTGTCCATCTTCTGAGGCAGAACCTGAAATGATTGAGGTAAATCTCCAAGAGGAGCATGACAGACATTTTCTTGCAGAGCCTGTTATACGAGTCCAACCACCATCTCCTCTCCCAAGTGGAGCTGACGATACTGATTCCAGTGATGACGAGTCTGTATTCCAGCCTGTACCTTTCAAAAAGTACACTATAAAAATGGCCAAAGAAGCCGACAAACGAGTCAAGCATCGGAAGGCAGAAAAAAATGGATCCAATCACAAAGAGACAAGTGTGCATGTAGTCGTTAAGGGAGACGAAGTGGATGAGCAAAATGGTAATGACCAGTCGATCACCGATTGCTCAATTGCAACAACAGCTGAATTTTCCCATGACACAGATGCTACAGAGATAGATTCGCTAGATGGTTATGATCTTCAAGATGAGGATGATGGGCTGAATGATACAAAAGCCTCAAACGTCTCCATTGCTGGTAAAACAAGTAATCAATCTTTCAATAATAGCAAACTGGAGGTAATTGAAGAGGAGAGCGCCCCAAATGAAAATTCTAAAGAGAATGGCAAATCCAAAAGTAATTCCTGCAAAAAAATGGAAAATGGTAATGATCAAGAAAAGATCTACTCCTTGGAGGGAAGACACCCCGAAAGACAAAGTTTTGCAGATAGTTACTTCAGCTACAAGCTTGAGGATGAATTAAATACCACTTTCAAAACTGTTGCAACAAAAGGGTTAGACTTTGACCCTTGGTCATGCAAAGAAGAAGAAGACGGAGTGTTTGATGCTAAAGGCAAAGATGAAGATCCAAAACCTTTTGGCTTATCTGTGGAGGACAAGTCACAAGCTACCACACCAGACACGACTCCAGCTAGAACCCCAACAGATGAGAGCACGCCAACAAGCGAGCCTAACCCATTTCCTTTCCATGAGGGCAAGATGTTTGAGATGACCCGCAGTGGTGCTATTGACATGAGCAAGCGGGACTTTGTTGAGGAGAGGCTTCAGTTTTTTCAGATTGGTGAGCATACTGCAAACGGCAAGTCAGGGGACAAGGGATTTGGGGACAGGAGTGTGGTGGTAAGTTCCTCCCAATCAAAGGCAGGGGAGAGAACTGTAGAGGGGATGGTAGAGGCTATGGCAGAAATTACACCGTCCAGAGGCAGTCCTGTTCAGATCAATGCTGGCTGCCTGGATACACCTCCATGCACTGACATTGTAGGTGAAACCACTTCTTGCACGGTCACTGCCTCCAAGGTTGACACTAAATTGCGCACCCCCGTAAAGATGGGAATTGCTGCCTCCATAACCATAAAAAAAGACTCTGGTACTATTGACCATAGTGAGTTTAGGGCAGATGCCTCTTCAAGTCAGTATGTAAGTTTAGAGGCCAACTTAAATGACAGTCAAAACAATAGCAGGTGCTGTGATTTTCCAAATGATAAACAATATTATCTCTTAGAAAACTGCAACAACAACAATAATCTAGAAGCCTCTAACATTCAGACTGGCTACATCCAATGTGGTAGTGTAGTTTTTAATCTTCAGTCTTCCTCTGAACCGACCCTGCAGAAGGCCAGTAGGATAGAAGCTAATTTTTGTAAGACTCCTATTGAGACATTAGAGAATAAATCAAACACTCAGTCAGCACAGGTTAAAGAATTGCCTCACAAAAATGTTGAAGGCAAATGCCAACTTAAATCTAGACTCCCAGTGAAAGCTGCAGGGTTTAATTTTAACACACAAAGTTCGGGCAAGCAAAAACCTAAACAAATCGTCAAGCCAGAGGCCAGGAAACTGGATTCTACATCAAATACCATAGAGCCCAGATCTAGAATTCCAGTCAAAGAAGTTAAAAGGAGCAGCATTGTCAGCGCAAATAATCTTGGGGAGACTTGGCGAGAAAAACGAGAGGTTATGACCCCACATTTCCCAAATAGAGACAGCTCACACGAGACAGCACGGAAAGGTGTAGCTGCGACAAACAGATCCAATATGAATGAGCTTAGCAGGCAGTCGATTAAGTTTCTTCAGAGTGTTAGCGGAAAAGCAACAAAGGTGTCGGAGCAACGTTCAGACGAGGAGAAACAGACGCAGGCAGAGCAGTCGGAGGAGGACAGCAGCACGTCACGAAGCACCTCTCTGTCGGACCCTTCCCAGTCCCAGCCCTCCTTCTCTGCCGGGTCCTCCCGAGGGGTCACACCCTCCAGGTCAAAGATCGTGAGGTCTGCAGGCAGTGAGAGGAGAAGGACTAGAAGGACAGGAGGAGGGAAAGAGGGAAGTAGGGGCACAGGGGCTCGAGGGTCGCCCCCCATCGCGGAGATCAAGCCTAGTTTGTAAAACTTTATTGACAACTTTACTTGATTGGTAGTTGCATGAGCCATTGTGATTGACCAGATTGCCTGTGATGTCAATAGCTGTCATTTTGTCATTCTGTCATTTCTGTATTGTGTGAGTGTACTTAACCTGTCCTTGTCAGATCCCCTTTTTCTCTCTCCCCCACCTTTAACAGAAAATATTAGGGAGGAAGAGGCCACTTTACACCCTGTTTTTTGCAAACTGTCTTTCACAGAAATGTGTTGCGTTACTTGTGTATTTTCCAATTTAGGGAACTATGTTTTTAATTGTACAATTGTACAAGTTGCCCGCATGTTTTGATCTCATCTTACAAAAACTGAACTTTTTGTATTGTTGTATGTAGTCTAAGAGATTAGCTGCAAAGATGATATACACGATTTCACAAACGTCATGTATTTAGACTCCACAGTTAACCATTCTTTGTGCTGTACCTTTTCTTGCCACTGTCATCATGGTTGCATTGATTAACAACATGAGATCAATTTGTTTAGCATTCTTCCAACTGTTTGGAGTTATGACAGTCATATTTAACCATAATTTTAAAATAGGCAACAACTGGCCAGAAAATGACGCAACATTTTGTGTTTCTAAATGAGTCGGTTATGGTTGCTAAATTATTGGATGTTTGTATGGATGTTGCTCAGGTCCTCAAAGTCCATGTGAGAGGACAGACCTCCGTATGGCCATCGTGGCTGATCATCTGGGACTAAGCTGGACAGGTGGGACGTGCATTTCACAAATGAAACAAATAACTTTTATTTAATAAGAATGTATCCGTGTTAATAATGATAATAACTAATATTACATTTGAAGTCAGGACATGTGTGTTTACTGCTGTCCTCTAGTGTGTGTTTGCTATTGTGTTTTAATGCACCGATTGGGTTAAATGTAGAGGAATCATTCCTAGCAGCATGATACAGCGACAGTGTAGCCTTTGTGCTATCAATCAGAAGTTTGTGGGTCTCTGATATACAGTCACTGTTGTGTCCTTTAGCAAACCCTTAACCCTGTCTGCTCAAGAGGCACCGCACAATGGTGTACGTCATTTCTGTAGAAGTCATTGGGTCATTACATTTCTTGTTTTGACCACTTTGTGTGGTCTTTAATGTTTTTTAGTTAATAACGGTTAAATCATTACAGAGTTGGCTCGAGAGATGAATTTTTCAGTGGATGAGATCAATCACATCCGTATGGAGAATCCAAATTCCCTCACTGCTCAGAGTTTCATGCTACTAAAGAAGTGGGTGGGCAGAGACGGAAAACAAGCCACCAGTGAGTCTTACACCGCTTCACTGGCACAAAGTCACAATCTCTTTTTAAGACACTATTTACATTTCATTTTCAGTTTATTAACCTAAAAGCCGCTGTGCTCTTTTTCTACAGCGGACACTCTGACTTCAGTGCTGACCAAAGTGAACCGGATGGATATTGTGACTCTCCTGGAGGGGCCCATATTTGACTATGGTAACATTTCAGGCACCAGAAGTTTTGCAGATGATAGCGCTGTGGAGAAAGCGGATGGTAAAGTTTAGACCCACATCCATTCTTCTTTTATCCCTTTTTTTTCAAACCTCATGTTGGCTTTCTGCACTGTCATTGTCAGAGAAGGGGACATCTTACAGTATTCGCTTTTTATAACTTTCGTTAAGAGATATTCGGATTGCATTTTATTTATATGCCTGCCTCTTGCATTCTGAACATGTCGAGCTTGGTTAAACACAGAAAATAGAATTCAGAATGTAAGTGGCGAGTAAAAATACCCGTTCAAAAGCCATATCTTGATCCAGTATTGTGTTGGCTAGGCACAATTGTATTCACCTCTACACCACTTTTTTATGCATGGATCTTGATCAGAACATGCATGCAAAAGATGTATGTAGAACAAAGCAGCCTCTGCATGATGCTTAAGTACCATGCCGGTATAAACTTGCTTCTCACAGAAGTCTGTAATCTATTTCACTCTGGTAGTTCACAATTACTATGTGTTGTATACCATGCTATGGAAAAAGTATTTGTCACTTTTTGGTCTGCCTCAGGTATTGCATATTTGTCACACTGTATTTTACAAATGTGTACATCTTGAGTTATTAAACCAGTAAATATGTTTTGTGCTTGTATGCTGCAGAGGTTTATTATGTTAGCTCACCACTACGGAGTGACAAACTCATATATTCAAATCAATACCCTGACCTAGTAGCAGTGAATTTACATAGTGCATCTGTACAGAGAAATTGAATGCACCCTCCCTTACCAAGCCCAGGACCCATTTAAACATACAGCCATAAACAATGGGCAGGTTTCTGTGTTGCATCTATTAATAAAGCAAAATGTTTCTTTAACATTGTAACAATCTAAAGCGTAATGGCGCTAGAATGATCATGGTTCGACATAACACAAAGGCACTAAATCGCCAAAGTATGTCGCTTCCCCAATCAAGTCCTCACCTCAGTGTCCCTGTTCTCAGGGAGTCCAGACCTCCACATCAACTCAATTGGTTAGGACACACAAAGATATAGATCTCTTATATAATGTGTCTGGGTATGAAGCACACTCTCTTTTAATAGGACCGGCCCTCAGGACATTAACATCTATAAAGAGCAACAGCAATTTTGTTTTCATTATCTTTTTTATGATGTACTTCTATATAGTCCTCTTGAAGAATCTGGAACCACCTCATATTCTGCTGCTTCTTGTTATACGTTCTGTTTAGGAACACTAGAGTATTAGTATCAGTTAGTAAATAGTTCTTAATCAACTACTGCATTGCGTCCAACTAAACACAACTCTTCCTGTACGACTTTCCTTTACTTGTAACTGTATTGGTACGGACAAATGGACGGATGAATGGATATGATGATTGTCTTCTGGTGTATGAATTGTATTTGTGAACATAAGTAAACAAGGGGACAGTGATTTTTGTGATGAAGCGATCTGTTAATAATTAAACAAAAATATCCTTTGTTTCATGTGTGCAAAGCATTTTGTTTAATGATCTGAAATCATATCACACAGTGTGCCAAATATCCAATAAGACAAAGAGTTTATTACTTTTTTTACAGCACTGTTTGAAATATATCCTGATGGATTTAAACTAAGTCATGTATTTACACTTATGTATTGTATGTTTGGATTTATGTGTAGAATAAAAATACTGTCCATTTGTAGCTACTGTCCATTATTTAAAAAAAATAATAATCAGCTGTTTTTGTTTCTAGGCACACTACTCACAAAAAGTTTGGGATATTTTTGTATGAGTTTGTGTAACAAGCTACAGTGATGATATATCATGTCAGTAAGGCGTAGAAGCATTTAATGGTGAACTTCTCATTTCAAACTATTTATTGTAACTAAAGGCAACAACGGTGGTGGGTTTAACTTTAACAAAACAATTTCTCAATACTTGATGTGTGCATCATTTATAGCTTGACAGTAGCAACTCATGCTGTTTACAAGCCAGAGGCCACGCCACTGGTACCCAAGTCTTCAGCGGCCATTACATAATTATACGACCTCGATGTGCTTATCATCTTTGAAGATGAAAGTCTATCTATTTTACCCTTCAGTCGAATTCGACCCTGGGTTACTCTGTGGACCGTTACCCTTCCCCAGAGTATCTCGGCAGTTATATTTTACGGGGTAGGTTGCCAGGTCTTTCCCCAACCCTGTATCTCTACAGGGATCTTGTGTGTGTCTACTGGACAATTTTACACATTTCCGATCAACCTAGTGCATGTTTTTGGACTGTGGGAGGAAACCGGAGTACCCGGAGGAAACCCACGCTGACATGGGGAGAACATGCAAACTCCACACAGAAAGTCCCCAGCCCCACCCGGGGATCGAACCCGGGACTTCTTGCTGTGAGGCGACCGTGCTGAACCACTCAGTCACTGTGCCGCCCTCTTCATATGTAGATAATTTAAAATCTTTAGTTGTACTAGTATTAAAACTCAACAGTAAGAGTTCTGGATGGTGCTTTCAGAATACACTTTAGATCTAAATGACTTTGTGTACACAACCTTTACAGGGTTGTTGTTCTCTGCAGTAAGAGAAACAACAAACGTATCTGCTTAAATAAAAAGGACCTAAATACTGATGTGATCAGCAATCTGGGATTACATACATCTCACATACATCTCACGAGAAGGACGTATTTTGGCTTCATACATACACTAGTTATAGATTGATTTAAACTCAACTGTATCAATAATAAACCATATAAAATATTAGTGAAAAATAAATGCGAAATATCAGTTATATAAAGCACTTTATAAATCATTTACAATTTTATCTAAGAGTGCTAAAAACTCTGTGGCAGGTTCTGTACCGATGACATGCTGCTACGTGAGATGATGTCAGACCCTCTGCTCGAGCAGTACGCCGTGGTGTTGGTCGATCAGGCTCAGGAGCGTACGGTCAGCACAGACCTTATTCTTGGCCTGCTTAAGGACGTGCTGGTGGCGAGACCTGAACTGCGTCTTGTCGTCCTCACCGCACCTCACTCCGCTGACAAGCTGTTGCAACACTTTGGAAATGCCCCCCTGATCCAACTGGAGGCAGCACGGCCGTGTGAGATGGTGTATGGTACAGGGATGGAAGGTGTGAAGGACTTCCTGTGCTCGGCTCTCCGACTGGCTTTGGACATCCATCAGACCGAAGAGCCAGGAGACATTGTCACATTTCTGGCTACTGAACAAGTAAGAAACGCATTTCATATATAAAATCTTCCTGAGAGCCAGACTTTTCCCTGATGTGCGTTTTTTTATTTCGTCTAGCTGTTTGTGATTAGTAGGACCTAACAAGCATTGAAATAAAATTTTGTCTTTGTTTTTTTTTCTAAAAACGGCTTCATGTACAACGTCCTCGTATGGAGACAGCAGGTCTAAAATAAAGAAACAATCGGC
>JAOUQU010000002.1:933924-947025 GCA_028566735.1 Ammoglanis amapaensis
GCCCGACCCGGGGATCGAACCCGGGACTTCTTGCTGTGAGGCGACAGTGCTGTAACCACTCAGCCACCGTGCCGCCCGAACCAGATCTTTTTATAAACCTGATTTATACACGTCATACAGAAACAAAATTACTACCAAAACCAATTCTTCAGATTTAATTCCGGCTTACTTGTGGACAAGAGCGTCCGAACGCTTTTTGAGGTAGGACGGTCCTCTTGGGTGCTGGACAAACCTGAAACGACTAACATCACAGATCTGGTCACTGGCTATCTTGTACAATACAGAAAATAAAACATTTATTTGTAATAAAATGCACCAGAATGATTGGTCATTGTCAGAAGTAGCTAGTACCAAATCTAAAGATACTATTATATTTACCACATATGCGAGCCATATAAACCCTATGTAGCCGAAAGTATATGGACACCTCCACTTGTTGCTACCGGGCATAAAGACTCCCATTAAATGCTCATATTCCAGAATTAGACCACTATGTACCAACTAATAACACTATTTTAATACCATTTACCAGAAACGTGGCCCATATAATAACCTTTATGTCTGAAAATATGTTAACAACTAACAACGTTATAGTGAGAACGTTTGTTCATAACGTTGGTGCAAGTTGTTGGATCGTTTCTTCCAAAGTGACTTATAATTACACTCAAACCATTTGGCTTTTTAAAAATTAGGGTCACAACTTGGTGGTAGTGAGGGTGACTTTCTGCTCTCTAGCCCAGCATCTTAACCACCAAACCAACAATGTTTCTTATTTAGTTGTTAGATAGTGGTTATGGTACCGCACTAGTAATCAGAACTTCGGCGGGTCGTTCCCACGTCCGCCAGGTCGTCACTGTTGGACCCCTGAGACCCCAGAGGCTCTCAAACTCGATCAACGTCCAAATGTAAGCGATGATGTTCGTGGTCTCTACCTTACTGCTGGCATCAGACCATCTTGGACTTGCACTCGACTCTGAGTCCGAGCTGGAATCCACCACCGTACACATCTCCTGAGGATACAGGAGATACAGACTCAGACTCGGCTGGGGTTTGGTAGTGACCCCTGGACTTGGTCATGATGGCTGGAGAAAGTCTGTACCATGTATTTGAAGGCCAGTCTGTCGACGGTGTCTGGGGCTTTGTGGGCACATATTGGCTTCCAGATGCCTTTGGACAGACCTACCAAGTCACACACACACAAAGCTCGTTGTGTTACAGTATGATAGTCGATGTTTGTGTTAGATATGTTGGTTCTAGTGTGTAAATAAGGGGAAGATGGTGGAAGGTCTCGGTACCTGGAGCTGGATCACAGCGACGGCGGGTTTGTTTGCTGCTCATGGCGCCACATGGACCGAGTGCCACATGATCGACTCTATTTAAGCTCACAAGTCACAAGCAAACATCGTTGTTTAGAAAACAAAACAAACAAATCTGCTTTGAAACCCAAATTAAACACTTAAGAGTCGGAAAGGAGGAAACATTGGAAACACTATCAGGGGTCAAATCACGTCAGTTTGTCCACACAGTTCGACATTTAGTCGTCGAGATGACTGTCGGTACTTTTTTATAATCGTGTATTTATTCACTTATGTGTTGTTGTACCGAATTATGTACGGAATACCGTAACTCTGATTTGCTTACGTCACAGATGTTTGTTTTCGTGATTAAAGGCCATCTACGATCATTCTCAGAATATATATAACAAATTGTTAAATAATAGTTCGATGTTTTAGTTCGACAAACGAAATGAAATAATCGCAGTTTATCCGTCATGCACTGCGAACGTACAACTAGTCTATTCTGTACTATTCTAGAAGATGACGTCAGAATGCCTGGTGCTGACAGGGTTACGGATTTTAGTCGGTGGATCAAAACCCAAACAGCTCAATAGGACAATAATGATCATCAATAAATGGAATTGGCTCTTTACTAGGTTAATCGGTTTCAAGATTCAAGAGTTTTATTGTATATATACATATGTACAGCATAAACAAGTAGACACATTGCACAATGAAATTATTATTTTTTCTGTTCACCAATAAAGTCTTAAATACACTTAAAAACAAACAAGAAGAATAAAATGGAATAAAAACTTACAACATATGTACATAAATGTATAAAAGGTTTAAAATATACTAGGTACAGGGTATATGCTCCAGTTCTCTAATCAATGGGCGCCTTAAGGCCTGGCTGGTTTTTATTTCATTTGATTTGATTCGTCTCTAATTGACGTGACTTCATGTCTTTGGGCTGTTTGAGGACGAGGGATGGACCACAAGGCTGTAAGTTCCCGGGCGTTCCATGATGAGACGTGCACCCGCTATATACTGCGTGCCTGACGTTACCGCGCATGCGCGGAGCGTAAGATCCGGACCCAGGGAAAGGATGAATGCAAATTTTCCAAGATGGCGGCGGAGGGAGGAGGGAAGGAGATGAACGAAATTAAAACTCAGTTCACCACTCGAGAAGGCGCCTACAAACTCCTCAGCCACTCCGAGTACAGCCGCCCGAACCGGGTGCCTTTCAATTCGCAGGGTTCGAACCCCGTCAAAGTGTCTTTCGTGAACGTCAACGACCAGTCGGGTAACGGCGACAGGATCTGCTTCAATGTGGGCCGGGAGCTCTACTTCTACATCTATAAAGGAGTCCGGAAGGTAAACAGCAGCTTCCCTGTCTTGCTCCCGCCGGGCTCGGCTCTCACTTTTACCCCCGGCCCCCGCTGCTTTGCTTTGACCCGGTTTAGTGCGTTTTTGTACGCTTTAGCATGTTGCTAAGTGGCTACACTGTTGTTATGGTATGCACAGCTAACTTGCTAGTCACTTTGTTTTTAACGCCCGTTTTGCGGCAAAGCCCGCCTCCTCTGATGCGATTGGCTGCGCCTTTCGGATCGAAAACTCTGCCGCCAATCAGGAAGCTTGGATTCGTATTACGCGAGGCGGAATTCGCATGAATACGGGCTGGGAACGAAATCTTACTGCTAGCCTGTTTTGCTATTCTTTTATTTTTTTTAAAAAGCCAAATGACAAGCTGTCAGGCTTCTAGATTCTGTACACCTGTTATATAGAACGCAAGACTCTCATTTTACACCATGTTTCTTTATTTACGTGATAAATCAAAGCTGGCTCACACAGCAGATGGATCCAGATACAAGACTGTTTGTTTGTTTGTTTACTGGGACAATAATGAGACAATCTTTGGATTTTAGTTATTTAGTGCTAAGTGTTTTAGGTACTGGACTGTATTTAAAAAAAACGTCTGCTGCTTTGAGTCACAACACTCCCAGGTTACCACTGTTGCTCCTCTGAGTTATGTCGTCACAGCCCAGTTTGCAAAATCACGTCATAAAGTCACTTTGGATAACAGTGTCTGCAAAATGCAGAAAGTACCACAGTTTAAAATGCTGATTCCCATCATTCACTGCAACACGTAGGTGCAACTAAAGTTGGGGTGGTTAATTCGACTCTCATCGAGGTCTCGTGTCTGTCACGGCATTTAACGTTTTGTGATGTTCTATTTCTATTTATCTATGATGTGAGTACAGTGTCGGCTGTATCTGTTTGACAACTCCCTTCCTGCCTTTCCTGTTGCAAACCTTCCTATTTATCCAGACTTGGGACTGGCACCACTTCACATAGTGGTTAGGGTATCTACCAGACAATCGGCATCTCCAAATAACCTAGTAGAATGTACCGTTGGGATCCAAAGTGTTTTACAGGACTGTGACAGTATACTGACTAAGGGGGTTTTACTCAAGGGACCAACAGTTGCAACCTGCCAGTTGTGGGTTTGAACCAGCTTGCCACTTTTTCATTTAATAGTTAGAAATGGTTGCTACTTATTCAGAAGCTTGCTGGTACGAGCCCCGATGCTGATGGGTTACCACACAGTTAACTTTGTTGATTTAAAAAGTGTCTACTAAACTCTATAAACGAAATAGTATTTAGTTATAATGTATTGTCTAAGCTGAGTGTATTTGGTCGGTGTTATTTATTCTGCGTCTTCATCTGTATTAGTGTTTTGTGCTTTATCAGACAAACACAAACAATCAGAACACGTGTCATTTTTTGCCACTAACAAAAAAAGTGCAGTCGAAGACTCTGAAAAGCAAAACATTGGAGTGTTAGACGAGCCGTTTTATGGAATGCAGCAGATCTGGGTCGGTCAGGACGACTCCTTAAACATCGGGCTTAAGATACAAGAGTCCCTCCGACATGCGTCTGTGCATCGAGACAACGGCACAATGTGTTTACAATGTGATTATACATTCACTACGGCCTAAGTGTCTCGTTCTGTGCACGTTCACTGTAGCAGTGACGGGTCACCGATGGTGCGTCTTCTCACGAAAGAGACCCGATGTTCTCATGCCAAGGCCAAAAGCAAATTAAGAGCTGCAGACATTTTAAGACCGAACTGCGCACAAATATAATAATAATAATTATTATTATTATTCAAATTTTGTCATTATACATATACACAGATGTTCAGTACAACGAAATGTTTCTCTTCGCATATCCCAACTTGTCTGCAAGTTGGGGGTCAGAGCGCTATTACAGGGTCAGCCAACATACGGCGCCCCCTGGAGCAGACATGGTCTCGCTCAAAGACCCAACAGTGGCCGTGTAGCAGAGCCTGGATTTGAACCCCCAAGGATTCCTAGCCCCAACGCTCTACCTGGTTTAAATGTTGCATCGTGGGGGGGGGGTGCCGGGTCCAGGACCTTTTCAAATTGCTTTGAAAAGGTCCCTCCAATTGCCTTTTGTGTTGGTGCAACTTTGGAATGTGTGTGTGGGAATTTGTGCTCCTTTTATTCTCTCAGGTCAGGTGCTGATGTTCAGCATGCCAGAGCTGGTTCGTTAGATTAAAACAACATTGACCTTATACATGTTATGTAATCCTCCACAAACTTTTATCCAAGTGACTTACAGGACTGTGGCAGCATACCGACCGATAAGAGGGCCTTACTCAAGGGCCCGACAGTATCAATCTGGCACTTGTTGGTTTGAACCAGCAAACGTTTTCAATGTAAACCAGTTCTTAATCATTAGGAATGGTGTGCTGGTGCATCGTGGTTGTGTAGTGTTACAATTTTCTTTGATCAAGCTTTGTCAACCTTTCGCACACACACACACACACACACACACACACACACACACCATGTAGTTGGAGTACATTGGCTGCTTCCGTGATAACCACCCTGACAGGAACCTGTACTGATAAAACTGAAGGAGCTCTTGACAAGCTTAATAAAGCAGTTTATGGAGGACATTTATGACCTAAGCAATTAAGGGTTTAAAGGCCTTGCTCCAGGGACCCATCGGTCGGTCTTGAATCCTTTCAGTACCATGACAACGTAGCAACCGTTGCATCACCCGGCTTCTTTCCTTCCTCCACTTTAGATAAGGAAGTGACCCACGGAACGGGTCGCGCCAGGATCCCGTGACCTTCAGCCCTCATAACCTCTAAAAATACTGCGTCAGCGTTTCTCAGGTCTTTGTTTTGCTCGTCTAGTAACGTTTCCTCTCCTGACTTCCTGCAGGCCGCCGACTTGAGTAAACCGATAGACAAGAGGATATACAAAGGAACACAACCCACCTGCCATGACTTCAACCACCTGACGGCCACGGCCGAGAGCGTCTCGCTGCTGGTGGGCTTCTCAGCCGGACAGGTGCAGCTCATCGACCCCATCAAGAAAGAGACGAGCAAGCTCTTCAATGAAGAGGTGTGTGTGTGTGTGTGTGTGTGAGAGAGCGAGAGAGAGACCTCTCAGCAGCAAGAGCTTGGGTTCGATTGCCAGGTGAATTGGAGCTAAATTGTCCAAGACTGCTTTTGATTTTTAACTCCCTGGTTTTCGATCCCTGGAGAACGAGCTCCGACAGGACCTCTGGCTGCTTTTGATACTCACGACGAAGTGCATCATGGGTATCTACGAAAATTCTGCACTTTGTTTTTGAAAATGCAATCGAACCCCACGATTGCTCGCTGTATAGTAAATAGGATGCGGTTTCGGACACAGCGCTTGTGTGACCCGTTTCCTTGTCATTAATGTCCCCAATGTGTAAAATGTGACATAAAAATCAATCCCAAGAGGCAAATATTATTACCATGGGAATGTATTTAGATGCTAAAATCATTGTTCAAAGATAAAATAAGAGTAAAATCTACTATAAACATTACAAACAAGTGTTTAAGTGTTTATGTGCAGTAGACCTTTGATAATCATACAGGTAATGAACTTTTTAAGGCCTTTGATTGTGTGTGTGTAACACATTTCTCTCTTTCTCTCTCTCTCTCCCTCACACACACGCTCTGTCACTCGGCCCAGAGACTTATAGACAAATCCCGAGTGACGTGTGTGAAATGGGTGCCCGGCTCGGAGAGCCTCTTCCTGGTGGCGCACTCCAGCGGCAGCATGTACCTGTACAACGTGGAGCACGCGTGCGGCACGGCGGCGCCCCACTACCAGCTCCTCAAGCAGGGCGAGGGCTACGCGGTGCACACGTGCAAGAGCAAATCGACGCGCAACCCGCTGTTGAAGTGGAGCGTGGGCGAGGGCGCGCTCAATGAGTTCGCCTTCTCGCCCGACGGCAAGTTCGTGGCGTGCGCCAGCCAGGACGGCTTCCTGCGCGTCTTTCATTTCGACGGCGCCGAGCTGCACGGCACCATGCGCAGCTACTTCGGCGGCCTGCTGTGCGTCTGCTGGAGCCCGGACGGCCGCTACGTGGTGGCGGGCGGCGAGGACGACCTGGTGACGGTCTGGTCCTTCAGCGAGAGGCGGGTGGTGGCACGCGGGCACGGTCACAAGTCCTGGGTGAGCGTGGTGGCCTTCGATCACTACACCACCAGTGTGGAAGAGAGCGAGCCCAACGAGTTTAGCGGGAGCGACGACGATTTGCAGGAACAGACGCTCACCGGGGGGCGGGAACGCACCAACAGCACCCACTCGCGTCTCTCCAAGCGGAACTCCACGGACGGGCGGCCACTTAGCGTCACCTACAGGTTCGGATCAGTAGGACAGGACACTCAGCTGTGCCTATGGGACTTAACGGAGGACATTCTGTTCCCACATCTACCCCTGTCGCGCACCAGGACGCACACCAACGTTATGAACGCTACGAGTCTCCCGGTCACGGGGAGCACAGGAGGCGGGACGCTAATCACCAGCGCCAACAACCCCAGTGCCAACGGGAGCAGCAGTAGCGGCAACAACAGCGGCGGAAACACGCCGGGCAACTCGGCGCCCCTGCCCTTACCGCGCTCCAACAGCCTGCCGCACTCTGCCGCCACCGCCGCCTCCTCCGTCACCAACGCCAACAGCAAGGCCACAGACAACGCCAATGCGGTGGTCAGCAAGTTCGCCACGCTGGCGCTTCACGAGCGCAAAGAGCGGCACCACGAAAAGGAGCACAAGCGCAACCACAGCATGGGCCACATCAGCAGCAAGAGTAGCGACAAGCTGCACCTGCTCACCAAGACGGGCCGGACCGACGTCGCCAAGACGCTGGGCACGCCGCTGTGCCCGCGCATGGAAGACGTGCCCCTGCTGGAGCCGCTCATCTGCAAGAAGATCGCGCACGAGCGGCTCACCGTACTCATCTTCCTGGAGGACTGCATCGTCACGGCGTGTCAGGAGGGCTTCATTTGCACGTGGGCCCGACCCGGCAAAGTGGTAAGTCACCCGCGTGGTGCAGCCCGTCCAGCATTCCATGCCAGGGAAATTTGGGCTGCATTATTAACGCCATGATGGTTGAAAGGAGCGAGACGATTTATTTATTTGTAAAATAGATTAGACAGGTTTTAACCCCGTTGCCAGATGCACTAAAACAGGGTTCGAAAAGTGGACAGTTAGAGACACTTGCGACCGCAAGTTTGTCAAATGTTATAAAAGCAATGGTGTGGATTTGTATGGGGAGTGCGCGCGCGCGCACACACACACACACGGTCATTCAATTATGATTATATATTGTGATATATAATAACAATGTATATATACACTATAGCAGGAAGGTCGTGGGCTTTTCATGTGAAGGTTGTCTTTTGTCCATTTGGGTTTACTTCAGGTTTTTTGGTTTCCACCGACAGTCCAAAAACTTGCAAGCATCGGATAAAGTATTAAAGAATTGCCTTAAATGGATGCGTGTACTGACAAACCCTAACATGATTTTGTTTTTTGTTCTGTTCCAGGGTTTGTTGTCGTCCCAAAATCAAGCCAACTCACCGAGTGGAACAGTTGTATAGCCACAATGTTTCTGCTGCTAAGACGCCCCCTGCTGCTCTTCACGTTTCCACCTTCCTGTTCCGATTCGCTTTCTTTCTTCCTTTCCTTCTCGTCTATTTAGTTTTTTTTGTTTGTTGATTTGGTTGGGGTTTTTTTCCGTTTCTGAAATTTGGCCCGTCGTCCGCGGACACGGTCACTTGCACTGTGGACACGTCGTTGCTGTGCGCGAATCGACGCCGTGCCGAGGGACGACGGGACCCGCGTTCATACCGGTGGCCGGATTTCTGTCCTTTCGTCTGTATTTATTTTTCCTCGCCCCTTCGTTCCCTCTTTCCCAGTCGATTACACTTTCGGGATTCTGGAGCGCAATGAAGGAGTGAAAAATCAAAAGTCGACTGCGAATCAAAAGAACTTCCATTTAAGTTCCTTCCCCTCACGTTTCTGTTCTCTTTCATTACGGAACACAGATTCCCTTCTCCCGTTCAGAACTTTGCACTGATTTTTATTTGTCTCCCCCCCCCCTCTCGCTTTTCTAATTACTCTAACAGATTTAAAAGAAAAGTAAAGAAGAGAGAAGGATTGGAGGATGGCCCTGACGCACTCGGCTTTAATATCCTCTGTCTTGAAATTTGAATCTGAAAAGCTGGATGCTGCAATCATAGTTTTTGTTCTTCTTTTTAAGAAATGGTTTGCACTTAATAGTTTATTAGAAGAGAATGGCTTTACATGTCGTGTGCGAGGACTCACAGGCCGGTCGATGGTGGAGAAATATGAAATGATTAAAGTAAAAAACAACTTTGTATCTATTGAGCATTTATTTTAATATTGTTTCAAATCTTGTATTATATGTATAATAATGTAATTCTGTGATTAACGAATGATGGCAAATGATCAGTACCTACTCTAGTGGACATTTTGTCATTCTTAAAGGAAATAGTGATTATTTCTAGAGTGGAGAAATATACATATTGATAATATAAATCACACGTGCAGACTTCTGCTGTTCCCTCTCCCATTTCTCTTGTATAAACTTTGTCCAGATGTATTTTGATATAGGAGATTTATGTCTCGGAAGGCTCGACGTCTTAAATGTTCTGAATTCACGATGCGTCCTCGTCCCCCCGAGCGGAACCCGAAACCGTGCGAAGCTCAGGAAAGTCCGACAGATTAAAACAATTCCGATAAGACCATGAGTTTCGTGTATTGCTCAGCAGCTGCAGCAGTAGCAACACCCCCCCCCCCCGTGTCCCCCTCTACTCATCCCGCTAATCAACCCAGAATGGATCCAGTAGGTCTCGGAGCTCATTAGGACACCATCACTCTGTCATCACGGCTAACGTTTTAATGTACTTGTGTGTGACTACCAGTCATTGTTAATGCACCATACAGTGAATTAACACTAACCGGGACGAGCTACAGTGCTGATTATTTTATGTTGTTAACATTTTACAGTTCACATTTTGTTCTTCATTAAAAAATAAGTTCATGGACATGCATGTCTTTGGTGTTTGATTGTTACTGCTGTGACATGTCTTCTTGTTTGTTTGTTTTTATTAGGGATAACTCGATACCACCGTTTCGTGTCCGATACTTCATTTCTCCTCTTACAAATGAAAGCATTTCTCTATAACTGATTTCATTTAGCTTTAATTTAGGGATTTTTTCGAGGTTTTTTCGGGTTATTTAAAATGTTTGGTGTGATTAATATAGTTCACAGTTTGTGTAACGATTAAGTTCATTCAGTGGATAAATGGGTACCGTTACTTTAAGAGAACGACGTCCTTTGCAGATAGAAAGGTGCAGAATGTTAGAAGGGATAGAAAGGTCTAGATTAAAGACATTGCGATGGTTTTCGTGTCCAGTGGTGTTTTGGGGGATTTCTTTTTAAAACATATGTAATAGTATTAGATAGATTATTAGATAGATGGTATTTCTCTCTGGTATAGCGATCAAAAGGTGGGCAAAATACAGCCTGTTAGACTGATTACTCGAGGCTTCGTTTTTAACTGGTTTCCACTTGGTCACACTACAAACACTTCGGACCTTTGCTAACGTCTATGTCTGGTCCGGCCGCTCTGTCAAAAAGTCCCCCCGTCCCCCCCAGTTCTGTACGGTCACTGAATAGGGTCACGTTTCATTTCGAATAGAATTTATTACTCAAACTGAGTCAACAATATTGTCGCCGTGCTCTCGTTTGATTGATTGTGATGCATTTTCCAGTTTCCGGCTCCTCCAAACACGGGCAAGACGCACCATATGAAAGATTTTAAGCGCTGAAACATATTAAGAGTTCTTTCTTCCATTCAACACTCTGAAGTCGTTCCAGGCCTGAAGTTAAATCACTCCCTGAAGAGTCTCTAAGGGACGTTTACACGAATTAAAGTCTGTGGCTTTACATCAGTATCCTCCTCCCTTCCTTTCCAATGGAGGTATGTAGTAGCTCTTTAAATGGGTGCGATGTGTTTCTTCTCTGGGCTGGAAAAATATATAAATATATGATTAGTAATGATCTTCTGGCTCTTCGTGTACCAGGATTACTTTTATTATTGGAGACTTTAAGGATAATTTAAGGATTAATAAAACAAAAAAACGGGTTTACTTTTGTCGGGTGAGACTGGCACTTCTTGGAGTTGATGGCTGGCAGCAACACTCTGTGTGGTAAAGCCAAAGTGTGCAGACCGGGCACTGAGTACGGCACTTTAGGTGAAGGAAATGCCACGTTCAGCTTTGGAAGCTCCATGGGGTAGCGAGGCACCATTCGTCTGCTGAGCGGGTCGACCATGTGCTGAACAGAAACAAACCCCATATTCTAATCTTCTTTACTTAAACGTGATTATGATTTATGATCTGAGTTATTTGTTTACATTATAAGTGTTTACAGTAATGTTTACAGACGGCGAGGCTTCTGTACCTGACGTCTCGACTGACGGGCGATGCGCCACAGCTGTTCCACAGCTGGAGTGGTGCTGCCTGCCGTTTCCACGCCTCTTAAGGTCCTCTGCATCACTCTCCTTTCACCCATCCTGAAGAGCAAAGCATCACACCATGAATTCAGGCCAGTGACGGATCTCTGAATCTTTCTCACCAGGTTCCTACTCGTGTGTGTGATTTTTAAACGTCCTGCTTGACCTCTGCTCTTTGAAGCAAACGTGCTGCAGCGCTGTGCGAGAACTTATGCGTTCGTCCGGATCGTAAGCCAACATCTGGTACAGCAGAGACAGGCTGGGGTCAGAGCAGCGCGGGAGAAGCTTCGAGAGCCCGCTGCCTTTCTGAGGCACGAAATCAAAATGCATCATACGGGACCTGAGTGGTAATGAGACGAAACGAGTTTTAGGACTCATCAGGACAGATGGTAAAACATTTTTGCAACATAACCTTGATTTTATTACGTTTCTACATTGTACAGGCTATAAACGTGCTATTTGGCGTGCTGGATCACATGACCTAAACCCAGTTGAAATGATTTTGGACAGGTCAACAAGTGCAGTCACTCATACATTAATAAATCTGGTGTTCAGGTTCGCCCTATGAACCCATTATAACAGGACATAGCATCATAGATGGGCACTTTGCTTTCTATTAAAATGCATTCCACTCCTGCTGATGTATAAACTCACTGCTTGAACTTTTGTAGAACCGCGCTGTCCGGCGTACCCAAGATGCCGTGAATCCTGGCCACCTGATCCATCTCGTTGTTCCCTGGGAATAACGGTTTCAAGCTAAAAAACAAACGAGAACACCTGAACGGTTAGGAAAGCATTTCCATCTCATTTACGATGGATTTTTTTAAAGAGATGATGCAGCATACCTGAGCATTTCAAAGAAGACGCAGCCTGCGCTCCACATGTCCATTTTGAGCGAGTAGTAGCCGTCGGTGAGGAGACACTCGGGGGCTCTGTACCACCGAGTGGATATGTATTCTGTATGTGGAGGCTTGGAATAAACGCTTCGGCAGGATCCGAAGTCTGCCAGTTTCAGTACGTCGTTCTAGGGAGGACAAATTGTAAATCGCTTTGGATAAAGGCGTGTAAATGTAAGTAATGAACCTTATGCAACGCAGGACGTTCCCTAAACTTTCTTTATAACCTTTAAGGTTTTTACTTACTTTAATCAGAATATTCTCTGGTTTCACGTCTCTGTGGAAAATTCCGTTGCTTAAAAAAAGGAAAGAAAAGAAATAACATAAGTACTAGGAGTAAATAACGGGTATGTAAACATTTCATGAGCTGGTGACAAGTAGTTGCTGAAGGGACAAACCTGTGCATGTGATCTAGAGCTTTGCAGAGCTGATGCATGTAGTGTTTCACTTTACTTTCAGGTAAATGATGCTGCCTCCCTGCAGCGGCACAGAGTTAATACACAAAATCAATAAACGCAGGAACGTTACTGGAAGTGAAACCCCATGAAGTCGTGTCACTTTCCCAGCTTGGCTTAATATATAATGGAATACCTCTGATGAGCTCGTATATGTTCATCTCCATCAGCTCACATATTAAGCAGAGAGACTTGGTTTCCTGGTCACTGAAGAAAAGAATAAACGACATTTTAAAGGCACTGTGATTACAGCATTCATTATTGTTAAAGATGTGTTATATACTTACTAAACTAGTTCATGAAGCGGCAGGATGTTCGGATGTAGACTGAGTCTTTTCATCGCTTGGACCTCACGGAGGTTGTACGCCTGCTCCAGGCTGAGTGAGCGAGCAAGTCAACAATAGTCAATTGTGTGTGTGTATATATATATTTATATATTAGGGCCGGGACTTTAACGCGTTAATTTCCATTAATTAATTATTAACGCGTTAAAATTTTTAACGCAATTAATCGCATTTTGGAGGCGGAGCCTCTGTATTCGCGTTTTCTAGCACGTCTGTAAATCTGATGCA
>JAOUQU010000002.1:953748-964596 GCA_028566735.1 Ammoglanis amapaensis
TATATATACACACACACACACACACACACACACACACACACACACACATATCAACTATAAAGTTACAGTCCGATAATTAAAAAAAAAAAAAAAAAGGATTATGTACTTATGGGTTGTAAAAACTTGGATTAGTGTAAAGTGTGGCATTCAGAATAAGTAATAAATAACTATTATGGCATTAAAGCGTTTCTGCTCTATTGTAGTGCGTTGAAGGCGAGAACACATGGAGAGACCTGATGAAAACCGCTCTAGAAAACCTGATCGTCGTCCTCAAGGACGAGAACACCATCTCTCCGTACGAGATGTGTAGCAGCGGCCTCGTGCAAGCACTCTTTACGGTCCTCAATAACGTAAGTGGGGGAAACGAAAGAGACCGGACGCACCCTTTGTTTACCGCTGTTTACGTGAGGTAAAGTTTTCGTTATTATTCTCATCTAGAGCATCGAACTGGACGTCAAACACGATTGCAAGCCGCTCATGGAGCGAATCAACGTTTTCAAGTCTGCGTTCAGTGAAAACGAAGACAACGAAAGGTAGGGAGGAGATGCTTTCTAATCGAAACTTAGAACACTTGGGTGGATTTTGGTTCAACACGTCTTGTGTAATCGTTTTAGCCGACCAGCAGTCGCCTTGATCCGCAAACTGATCGCCGTCCTGGAGTCTATAGAAAGGCTGCCGCTTCACTTGTACGATACGCCGGGCTCTACCTATAACTTACAGGTAAACGTTTTTGTTTGTGTGTGTTTTTCTTGTAATCTTTTATTTAGACACTTGTGCCATGTTCCAAACCCTTTGCCACGACCGTGTGCTGATACAATTGTGCCCGTTCTTGCAGATCCTCACCAGGAGGCTACGCTTCCGATTGGAACGGGCTCCAGGTGAGACGGCGCTGATCGACCGGACCGGCAGGATGCTGAAGATGGAACCTCTCGCTACCGTCGAGTCTTTGGAGCAGTATCTGCTTAAAATGGTGCGTCTCCTTAACTTTAACGGTCACGTGGTGTTTCCGCGGAACACATCTGATGCGCCCCGTCTCCCTCGTGTGTCCCGTAGGTGGCGAAGCAGTGGTACGACTTCGACCGCGCGTCCTTCATCTTCGTCCGGAAGCTGCGCGAGGGCCAAAGTTTCGTCTTCAGGCACCAGCACGACTTCGACGAGAACGGCATCGTGTACTGGATCGGCACCAACGCAAAGTGAGTCGGGGTCGCGCTTCTTTCAAGTGCACATACGGCGTAGTCGGAGCGCCGCATGTTGACGAGTCTATTTTGTTTAGGACGGCATACGAGTGGGTGAACCCGGCTGCGTATGGCCTGGTGGTGGTGACGTCCTCGGAGGGCCGGAACCTTCCCTACGGGCGTTTAGAAGACATCTTGAGCAGAGACAGCTCTGCCCTCAATTGCCACACCAACGACGATAAGAACGCGTGGTTTGCAGTAGACCTAGGACTCTGGGTTATCCCGTCCGCTTACACGCTCCGCCACGCCCGTGGCTACGGCCGCTCCGCACTCCGAAACTGGGTCTTCCAGGTGTCCAAAGACGGCCAGAATTGGATGACGCTGTACACCCACGTAGATGACGCGAGTCTCAATGAACCTGGGTAAGCGGCGTGTACAGCTAGTTTGGAAATTGCATTTGGCTGTGAATTGTTTTCATATTTGTAGATATCTTTTTTTTATGTAGTTCAACTGCCACGTGGCCTTTGGACCCCTCCAAAGACGAGAAGCAAGGTTGGAGGCATATTCGTATCAAGCAGGTGGGCAAAAATGCCAGCGGCCAAACGCACTACCTCTCGCTTTCTGGACTGGAGATCTACGGCACGGTTACAGGCGTGTGCGAAGACCAGCTCGGTAAGAACTTTCATGAAACACCTTGGTCGTTTATCACGAGGCGCCGCTCCCCACGGGTCCAGAAAAACGTTCAGCCAGGAGTCTCATCATTTTGAGCATCAGCACCAGCATAAACACTCAAGGATTCAGTTTATTTATTTATTTTTAAAACCTTACGAATCACAAAAGAGACTGAAATAACTTTTAACTCTATAATGATTTATTCAATCATCTAAACTGATACAAAACACTTCATTAACTGTAAAAGTTGCCCACTTTGTGCCTTCGAGTCAGTGAATGGAAACTTATTTGTCGCTCCAGTTGCTCCAGAATGACGCGACACAATCCGATAAAGCGTTTATTAACGTCGGACTCTTCGTACCTACTCCGTGTGCGCAGGTAAAGCCGTGAAGGAGGCCGAAGCCAACCTGCGTCGTCAGCGGCGCCTCTTCCGATCTCAAGTCATGAAGTATATCGTACCGGGTGCCCGGGTGGTACGTGGTATCGATTGGAAGTGGAGGGATCAGGACGGCAATCCTCCGGGAGAGGGCACCGTGACCGGAGAAGCCCACAACGGTAAACTCGGATCATTCCACGTTTTTAAAGGGTTCTGCAAAGAGCTGTGAAAAGTTTATGCTGGCTGTAATGTTTGTGGTGACGCAAATAGTTTCTCATATAAATTTGAGCAGGTTCGTTTACTGCGTTTGGTAGTCGCTCTTATCTAGAGTGAGCTTACAGAAGTGCTTCCATACTAGTACACAACAGCTACTCTAGTTAAAGTAAACAGTTTAAAATGCAAAATCTGAAAAAATCTTGTGTGGGTTTTATTATTTTAGTGTTTTAATTGAAGTGTTTAGTTTAATTTTAAAGACAAAGAAAATCTGAGTAGTTCTGATGCAGTGGAAGCTCGTTTCACCACTTGGGAGCGCTCATGTTTTGTATAGCTGATTGTACAATTATAGAAAAGATCACACACGAATGACTCCGAATCATAGTTAGTTAAATGCAAATCGTACCACATGGACACAAAATGTGACCTAGAACTGTTAATCTAGTGTTTGTACTTACTAATACCCACATTTGCCCCCCCTACCCCTCTTTTTTATAACTTGCACTGTACACACGAAGTTTCATGTCTGGTCCGACCGCTGCAAAAATGGCGAGAAGCGATGGCCTGTGATTGTAATGTAGCTTTCTCTGGGAACCATGTTGTTCAGTCATGTCGCGCTTATAACCCATAATAATCTCCCAGCTCTGCTTTATTTAACGCCTAATGAAACCTAGTTTGACAACTTGCCTGTAAACCGTCATGTTCAGAGCACCAATTTGTTGAAAGGAAACAAATTGTGAACATCAAGTGCATTTGCATGTGTTGTGGAGCTTCTCGAGGACGTAACGGTCACGAAGGTTTTCATTAAAAGTTTCACCTGATCTTTCAACCTTTGTGATTGAAGCATCCAGCCTGGACAAGAGGAGGTTTAAAAACAAACAAACAAAACAAAAAAAAACACAAGTTTGGTAGAAACCGGGACCAATTTCAGAGTTATGGAATCAGTTTTCTTTCTTGCTTTGATTTCAGGATCTCACTGTGCTGTTCTTTTCTCACTGTGTAAGCTGGAAGAAGCTCTTATTTTAATCCTCCGCCCCGAAATGACGTTCAGTAATTGGTAACCCTTCCCCACGTCTTTATATTTCCTGGTTCTAGTAGAATTAAAAATCTCGGCGCAAAGCCCATCCACGGCTCGTTGTTCCGTCGGGTAACATTGAGGCTCTGCGAAGGGGTTTGAAGGTGAGGTGATGGGTGTTAATGTTGATTCTGATGAAGTACAAGTTCTAGTAGTACAGGATTGTAGGAACAGGAACCTTTTTTCCACTGTGGGTTCACTTTTAATAAAATATATTATTTATATAAAGTGTAGATTCGGAACGACATAAGATCTAAAAGGGCTAGGCTAGAGATGCTAATAATAAATCGTAATCGTTGCGTTCCAATTCTACGTCCATGCCTAATAATAGCACGTGGAGCACTTTTCTTTTAGGGTTAGTGTGATTTTAAAACCAATATCGAGACATTTCACACTACCGAAGACCTAAAAGGCCTCAGACTCCAGGGGTTTGTCTAGCCATGGGATAAAACCCTGATCGTTTCAATAATTATATATATTTTATATATTTTTTTTATGTCATTTGGGATGCGCCTGGTAAGATAAGAGCTTCTGAGGGCCACACAGGGAAGCAAAAGCACAGACGACTGCTTTTCTAGCTACTTTCCCCACATCGTTCGACAACAACCATTCCTTTCAAAGCAACTTTTCACTGTATGTCTTTATCCTACGTCTAAACATCTGCTCTGTCTCCATCAATCAAGCCAAGTGCATGTTGATGTCACAATTTGCTGGCTCTCGGTGTAATCCACGCTCTATGTTCGACGAATTGGGACTTCTGCTTGGCGTTAAATTTATATCTCTTGCTTAATCGTCTGCCTCCCCCCCACCCCTCTTTTTAAATTCTCCCGATTTTCTGTGCTCTTGTGTTCTTGCTTAGCTGCTTCACTGTGAAAGTGGTAACATTTTTTTTGCACCGCAGCATTAACGTTTGGGTTCTGGAAGGTCTAGAAAAAAAACGATATCTTGTCATTTAAAGTCGGAGAACTGATTCTAACTCTGGTGCCTCGCCAACCAACGCTGCTCTCGGTGGTGTCTTTCTCCATTCCGTTTTGCTGGGTCTCAGACGTTCACATCCCACCCCTCCTTCCCCTCCTCTTCCAGGCTGGATTGATGTCACCTGGGATGCTGGTGGCTCGAACTCTTACCGCATGGGTGCGGAAGGGAAGTTTGACCTGAAGCTTGCGCCGGGGTATGACCCCGAGTCTGCGCCATCACCCAAAACTGTCTCGTGCGCTGTTGCAGGCCCACCAACCCCCTGGAGCAGCGTGGTCAAAAACAACTGTCCGGACCGGGGCGGCCCATCGTGCGTGTCCACGGGCCGCAAGGGAAGCAGCAGCTCGGCGTGCAGCGACATCGGCATCGGCTCGGCACGCAGACTCGAGGGCTTATCCGAGCAGGGAGGCCCTGTCGGCGGTGGAGTCGCGGGCCCCGAAGGTCAGGAGCCTCTGGTGGTCCTGTCGGCAGCCGAGGGCGGCTCCGTATCCGGGGAAAGCGCCGAGCCCAAAAGTGAGTCCACGGCCATCTCCGTGGGGCCGGTGAGCGTCAGCTCCCCCGATGTCAGTTCCGTTTCAGATTCTTCAGGCAAGGTCGCAGCCTCTCAGCGGCCGCTGGGGCCGAGCGCCGGGGCGCGTCTGTCGGTCAGCTCCCTGCTGGCGGCTGGAGCGCCCATGAGTTCCAGCGCCAGCGTTCCCAATCTGTCGTCGCGCGAAGCCAGCCTCATGGAGTCCTTCGTCAGACGGGCGCCTAACATGGCTCGCACCAACGCCACCAACAACATGAACCTGAGCCGCAGCAGCAGCGACAACAACACCAACACGCTGGGTCGTAATGTTGTAACCGCCTCTGGTGAGTAAAATACTTTTAATATTTTATTCCTTACTAATCTTATCACTAAATGGAGCAGCTGATACAGTCATTCTGATGTAGGTATGAACTGTGCTAACAAACTGGCAGCTGGTGTAGCTGTTAGTTAGAGAACAGCCAACCGTCTTGACGTATGCAATTCGTCTCAACAAGCTGGTAGTTTGTCACGAAGCGTCCAGAATATAGGACAACTAGCTCAATCCAAAATGGATGTCATTGTATTTACATGTAAATAAAACACACACACACACACACACTTTTGACATGGCGCTTAAAGACACACATTGCATAATCTTGCACATTGTAGGTGCGTCCTAATTCAGGGTCCTGTCCTGGGATTGGTAGGACACACAAACAGAAAATACTTTATAGGGTCGGTCGGCCCATTTCACTAGTTTACTGGTAATTTATTTAGTTATCACTACTGACTAATTTACTAGTGGTCAGTTATAATGTTGCGCTCGGAGTAAAATATTTTATTCCAACTTTAGGCTCGGAGAAAATTATTTTATTTATTTATTATTTTTAAATGACGTGGTTGTAATACGCCATCATACATATCAGACTGATACCGATATTAAATTATCTGGGGCAGGGGGGGGGAATAGTTTTGGTGCATTTCTTGTACAAGTTTTTATTTATCAGGTCGTCTCTCTGTAAAATGTGATATTTTGGTGTTTGAAAGTAAAGCGGTATGGGATTTTATATAGGGTTGACGTGTGTGCGTTGTTCTGGTGCGCAATGAATCCTGGGATAGTGGCGAACACGAAGGATCCATCAGATACCTTGAAAGAAAGGCGTGTTTAAAGGATCCTTCGAATTCGACGCACCTTGTATGTACAGTCTGGATAAAAAGGCTCAATTCTGCCCAACCTTATACAGAAACACCAGCTTGTCAGCTTGCCAATGCGGTTCCGGCTGCATGCGAACGCTCGTGCATGGTGTGTATGGTGTTTCTCGAGCCGCTGACCGCATGAACGGCAAACGTACGTTCGAGTAGATTAAACGCAGGCTTGTTAAAGTATTCGCTCAGCTCGATGTTTGCGTTGTTTTGTTTTACGATCCAAGATGGCAAAACATCCATTATTTAGTAAAGCCGGAGAGTAAACACAAACAGTTCCGTGGTGGCGCATCGCAGTATCGATGCAACTATACCGCCGTTAACAAGCCAACACTGTGCTAGAATACACACTTGAATACACACATCGTGTACGTAGACCTGTACGTAGTTTGCATGTTCTTCCTCTATCTGTGTGGGTTTACTCCGGGTGCTCCAGTTTCCTCATACAATCCAAAAACATGCAGAGGCAAGTTTGAAGTGGGTCCATGACTGTGTTCGATATGACTTGTGCGTTGAGCGTCTCCGGCAAAATGGGGGGGGGGCAGTCGGAAGCCAAATAAATGAAATTTTAATAAATATATTTGCATAAATTTAAATAAAGCGAGTTTCTATTCCTGCTCCAGTGCTGTATTAATATTGTTGATTGCTTGTTTAGACGGAGCTTTTTATTAATTTCTTTTATTATTATTTTTTAAAACTGACTGCATTATTGCTTTTGTTTGTGCTTGCAGCCTCTCCTCTTATGGGAGCGCAGAGCTTTCCTAACCTTACCACCACCGGCACCACATCCACCGTTACAATGTCCACTTCCATAGTCACCAGCAGCAATAACGTAGCCACCGCTACGACAGGTCTGTCCGTCGGCCAGTTGCTCAGCAACACGCTGACGACCAGTCTGACCTCCACATCTAGCGAGAGTGACACAGGTCAGGAGGCTGAGTTTTCTCTCTATGGTAGGCTATGTCTGATTTTATCTTCCTACCAAACATACCCCTGTTATCCTCATCCTCCTGCCTGCTTCACTTTCTGCCCACGAATTACGTCCCGCTCCCTCCCCCGATCGCCCCGATCCACTAATCCCTACATGCTTTCTGCTTTGTGTCGGAATATTTATCTCCTTTATTTTTATCGAACAGATTTCTTGGATAGCTGTCGGGCAAACACCTTGCTCGCGGAGTTGGACGACGAGGAAGATCTACCCGAGCCGGACGACGATGACGACGAGAACGAGGATGACAATCAGGAGGACCAGGAGTATGAGGAAGTTTTGGTACGGTCCAGGGTCAACCTTGGTTACCACGTTCATATTCATAGGGTAAAACCTGTTGTAGTTTTAATTACAGTGCAGTGCCGCTCTTTAGACGAGTTTTGTTTTCTTTCGGTGGCATTAAAAAAAACGTCTCTTGATTCATTTTATTATTTTTTTTAATGAGCTGTCTTAATAGGGTTTTGTATTCGTCTCGGCATGGTTCTTGTGAATAGCATGCCCTGTGGTAGGAGTCTATAATGCATGTTGATGTCTCGGAGAGGAGCGCCGCAGTGCTTCTTTTTTTTTTTTTTTCTTAAAGCTTCTTTGTTGAACGTGTAACTGGCAGGAGGAAGAGGAGTATGAAACCAAAGGGGGGCGGCGGAGAACATGGGACGATGACTTCGTGCTCAAGCGGCAGTTCTCTGCTCTCGTTCCCGCGTTCGACCCCAGACCAGGTCGAACCAACGTTCAGCAAACCACCGACTTGGAGATCCCCATACCAGGTCTGCGTTCTCGATATCTAAACAGCTGCCCTGAGGGATTTGATCGTACAGGATCTGTATCGACCTTGACCTGATGGGCTCTGTCCGTTTGGCTCACGCAGGTACACCACACTCGGAAGTTCAGGAAGAAGTGGAATGCGCTCCTTCTCCACGTTTGGCGCTCATCCTGAAAGTGGCGGGTCTGGGAACCACCCGGGAAGTGGAACTACCTCTCAACAACTACAAGTCCACCATCTTTTACTATGTTCAAAAGCTGCTTCAGCTCTCTTGTAACGGAAGCATCAAGTCTGACAAGCTCCGGCGCATCTGGGAGCCGACATACACGTCAGTCCATTTAAGCGTTCAGTCCACTGAAGGAAACGGTATGAGACGTATGGACACTTGGCTTATGTTTGTTTGTTTTATAGGATAATGTACAGAGAGTTGAAGGACTCTGATAAAGAAAAAGAAAGCAGTAAAATGGTAAGAATTTTCAACCGGTTCCGTTTTTCTTTCTCACTCACTCGCTGTGCTCTCTCAGTCATGTCTAACCTCAACGCTAGGAGTCGTAGTCGCCCGCAGTCACTAATCTTGACCTTTGCACGGAACCTGTCCTGTTCTAATGCATGTGTATTGAAACGTACATCCAGGAAAGACCAACGTTTTGGTTCTTCCTGTCGTAGGGTTGCTGGTCTGTTGAGCATGTGGAACAGTACCTTGGCACAGATGAATTACCAAAGAATGACTTGATAACCTACATGCAGAAGAATGCCGACTCGACTTTCCTGCGCCTCTGGAAATTAACCGGCACTAATAAAAGTATTAGGAAAAACCGAAATTGTTCTCAGCTCATAGCCGCCTACAAGGTATAGCCTGGCATCGGACGTGCATCTCTTTATAAACGCTGTGTTTCCTTCACTGTCCGTCTTTATTTCTGGTTTATTTGCTTGACTGTCGTCGTTTGTTCGTTTTTGTCTGTTTATGGGTTCATTTGTTTAATCCGTGTCCGTGTAACGAAGTGCATTTTTTTGCATTTGAATGTTTCGACTCATGAATCCCCATCTCCCCCTGACCCGTGTCACTGGTAACTCGAGCGTGGGAACGTTTTCAGGACTTCTGCGAGCGGGGCTGCAGATCTTCGGGACCTGGATCGGGCTCCCTGTCCGTGGCGCAGAGCTGCGACATCCTGAGCTGCGCTCGCGAGCAGCCGCAAGCCAAAGCCGGCTCGTCGCAGAGCGCCTGCGGCGTGGAGGACGTGCTGCAGCTACTGCGCATCCTCTTCATCATCGGAGGAGAACCGGCGGTGGGGCGCAACCTACAGGAGGGTAAGAGGCGACAACCCTGGAGAAAAGCATGCGCTTTAATACAGTATTATAAACGCAACGTCAATCGTTTAGGGTTCATGTTAAGACTAAGTGCATTAAAAATAAACGTATCCATGCACACATACACACACACACACACACATATATATATATATATATATGTATGTATGTATATACATAATGATTTTTTATTTCATTCTTTTTACAGATGAGGATGATCTACAGTTTAACGCCTCGCCAGAGGAATTCACCAGCAAAAAAATTACGACCAAAATCTTGCAGCAGATCGAGGTAAATGTCCCGACGGTTGGAGTCCAGTAGGTCTGGCAATCCATGTACAGGCGAGATCCTGTACAGATGCACAAAGCAACACACAGCTGTTGCCTTTTCTTGTAAAGGGGGAACAAATGCGAGTCCTCACACTTACTTGCAGTGATTTGTGGTCATTCCGATCAATTAGATGTGTGTCAGCCCCCATAAATGTTAGCGTAAAGAAAAATTTGTATAAATGAAACTAAGAGATTAATCGACTCCTAAGCATTAAACAAACACCCAGAGATTCCCAGTGAATCAGGATCCACTTTGACTCAGAACTGCGTAAAACATAATAAGAACAATGTTAAGCGCTAGTAGTTCATATCTGGCTAAGACCCAATTGCCACAGCCGTTCTAAATTGTGACCGTTTCCTGTATTACATCGACGTCTCTAGGAGCCTTTAGCCTTGGCGAGTGGAGCGCTCCCCGACTGGTGTGAACAGTTAACCAGCAAGTGTCCTTTCCTTATTCCGTTTGAGACGCGGCAGCTTTTCTTCACTTGCACTGCATTCGGAGCCTCCAGGTATTTATTCCTTTTCTCTCGACACATCTCGCTTCTGTAAGTATGGCTGTAACGCTGCGGTGTTCATGCGCAGGGCGATCGTCTGGCTACAGAACCGGAGAGAAGCCACCATGGAACGCACCCGACCGTCCACCACGGTGAGACGGGACGAGCCCGGAGAGTTCCGCGTGGGCCGATTAAAACACGAGCGTGTAAAAGTGCCACGTGGCGAGACGATGATGGAGTGGGCCGAGAGCGTCATGCACATCCATGCTGACCGCAAGTCTGTACTGGAGGTAATGACATACAGTGTAGTGTTTATACGTATGTATGTGTGTGTGTGTATATATATATATATATATATAACACCAAAGCACTCACTGACACTTATCATTAATTCTCTCACTTCCCAAGAACCTACAAAGCTGAAATTTACCTTCCCTATCATGTCCTTGGAAAAATGAACCCGCTTCTTACTATCCTACATTCGATGTTTATTCAAATGATGGTCATTTGTTCTCTACAGGTGGAGTTCCAGGGGGAGGAGGGGACCGGTTTGGGTCCAACGCTCGAGTTTTATGCGCTCGTGGCAGCTGAGTTCCAGAGAACCTCGTTAGGTATTTGGCTTTGTGATGACGATTTTCCAGATGACGAGTCACGTCAGGTGAGTTTGACGAGTTATGACGACCCCCCATCAAAGATAATTAGTAGGGCTGTCCGCAAATAATCGATTATTCGTTGGTCGACCGAAAAAATTACTAGTCGGCCAAATTCCATT
>JAOUQU010000002.1:1006976-1022542 GCA_028566735.1 Ammoglanis amapaensis
ACTATTAGTCGATTAGTTGAAGTAAATGACGACCACTGGTCGACCAACAAAATCCTTGGTTGTGGACAGCCCTACAGCTTGCTGATTTATATCACAACTGACAGAAAAGTATTAAATAGATGGTCAGAAGACTTTGATATAATATGATTAAAACATTTACTTGCCCTATTCCAATAATTCATCAATTCATCAAGAATGATGTATCAGTGTGTACTAGTGAAGTATCAATGGTGTGTGTTTCAGTGAGTGTTAGTGGTATATTTGTATGTGTTACTGGTATATTAGTATGTGTTAGTGGTGCATTGGTGTGTGTTAGTGGACTGTAGGTGTGTATTATAGATGTATCGGTGTGAACTAATGTTGTATGGCTGTTGTTAGCGTTGTCTTACTGGTGTGTAGGTTTGCGTTATGGGTTTATCAGTGTTGTATGATTCTTGTTAGTGGTGTGTGTGTGTGTGTGTGTGTGTGTGTGTGTGTATTAGTGTAGTATAGGTGTGTGCTAGTGGTGTGTCTGTGTATGTCAGTGGCGTGTCCATGTGTCCAGAAAAGCAAACAATGCCCCCACGACCCTGACTAAAGCCGCATTTGATCTTTTTGTGCAGACTCAGTGCGGACTTTGATCCCAAGAACCCAATTTTAAACCTCATCATTGGACCAGAGAAAATCCAAAAGAATGGAAGCCACATCTTAAGATGTCAATGATCAAATCTACAATTTAAATGATTTCTTCTTTATTAAAAGTACTTAAAGAAATCGTGTGATTTGCAATTTGAGATACAGCTTTATTGTCATAGAAAGTCATTGACAGTCATTTGAGGAAAACAGGATTTGATGGTCATGTGATGAACTAGTTCAAGGGTTGACTGTCACTGACACATCACTGCACCCAGTCTGTCAATCAAATCAAATTTAAATGCACAGATGGCTGTTGTGTAGTTCTTAGTCCTGGTAAGGAGGGTGTTGTATGAAACTTTAGGGGTAAGATCGAGTGTTGTAATGAAAAAAGATGGGCCTGTCCGGCCAGGAGAACAAGCAGGTAGATCTTCATTAGGTAAACCATTAGTGATACCAATTTAAACACTCATTAATCTATGATGTCATAAAGCACTGAAGTGGGCCAGGGAACAAGCAGTTAAAAAGTTTATTCATATTAACTTTGGTTATGCTAAATGCAAATAATGCCTGTATATGTTATCTTGGAACAGGGATGTCAACATATACTGTTAAATATATGTTGTTTTATTTTGTTTCCCTTTTCTACATTTTTACACGCATACCCATGATTTTATCACAATTGGAACATTCCAACCAATTTATCTTTTAACAAAAGTGAAAAACAGACCTGTGTTGATTTTAATTTTTATGGCAACATTTATTAGCCACAATATTTCTTCCCCCCTCTCATGACTTCTTCAGAGGTTAATAATCGCACTAGACAATTACTGTCCTGCTGCAAAATCCTGCTTACCCATGACACGAGGAAAAGTCAACGAGGGTGCTTTTAATAAGGAGATGAAACGTAGTCCAGGTCTGTACTCATTATTCTGATCTCGACGACCGTTCGGCTTCGAGACAAACAAGCTCGGCCAGTTAGCTCAGTGTATTACTAATTAACATGCAAAAGTGGAACCGGAGGGCAGGCAAACCAAACAACTGCTAGGGGCCCCTAAACAATTGAGCTCTCATACCATGAATGTAAAGTCATAATTTAATGACATCTTTGTAATGTCCTATAACACAGAACACAACTTGTGTATTGAAGGAACAAAATATACACAGTTGGGATATATGGTTTGTTTATTTCCTTCAACCCTATTAAATAGAAAATACTTTTAACATGTTCACTGATTGTCGTTCTTTAATCTACATATACAGTGTGTCGTGGTCTTTGGTGGCCAGATGCCCATTGCAGTGCGCATTTCCTTCTTGGGCCAAATATTCCTCTGTGACTTTGCCATGAATAGACATGAACAAATAAACACATTTATAAATGAAAATAAATAAATAAACATAGCATCACCTCAGCAATTTAGAAACTGACATGCAGTATGAACTACTGTATGTTATAACACTCTACCTGTTATTAAGGACTGTCCACACAAAGTTTCTGTTAATACTAAATATTGCTATAATGCATCATGGTGGCATATGGGATATAAAAGTTGGTGTGGGTGACCTTTTGTCTCGCTAATTTGCATTCCTCCTATGCCTAGTGGCAGCCACTTGCCACTGTTGGGCCCCTGAGCCAGGCCCTTACCATTGGTTAAAAAAACAACAGTGTTTTGGCATATGCTAAATGCTAAAAATGTTAATAATGCGACCTAAGGTAGAGATTATGTGTTGCACAGCGCCCCCTAGTAGGTAAAATATTCTGAACCGTTTAACACATATATCCATAAACTCAGTCACTTCGCTCTAGCACAATGGCTTCTATTTTATTACATAATTCTATTTTACTGTGAAGCACAAACAATGCGTTTCAAATAATGCTAAATCATATAATTTAACCAAAAAATATTTACGTATAATTTATCGCGTTCTTATTTATCTGTCGCATTAGTGATCTGGAACAATGTCGGCTGTGACCTGTAGATGGCAGTACGAATCTTTAATAGACACGCAGGTCCTGCGTTGAATGTGTTCGACGTCAGTTTGGTCTTTATAAGAAAACCTAATTAAAATAAAATAAAAAAAATCTTTTTTTGGAAACCATATCCCCTGACACATTAATGTATTATCAAAATATTTTTCGCTCATTAATTTGACTTGTTTGTGGTACCACTTTCCTAATACCTTGTGTTGTTAATGTGACTGAAGGAAAGGAATCTTAAATTAAACTAACTTAACTAAACAACACCCCATACAAGGCTGTTCCTATTTATATGTTTTGGACTAATAACCACAATGACAGTAACTAATGGAATTCAATACTTTAATAAATGTTTGAGTCATAAAACGAGTGCTTACTGGCTTATTGCTAATTCTCAAGTTAGCATCTTGTAAAACAAAACGTGTGTTAGATGGGTTGCTAAGGAGAACGTTTATTTGTAGGTATCTTTAAACACATTTTAAAATTCACTTATTAACTACTCAGAAATCCAATTTAGCCTACCACGATGTTTACAGTAAAACAATGAAGTTGCCAAATGACCATAAACGTTCATGTCATGGTTCTACTATGATTATTTCTTGGCCACTTCATGTTTGTTCTTGGTTATTAGGGTTCGTCCCAAATCACACACTTTTTGCACTGCACACTAAGTACGTACATCTCAGCGCACACTTTAATGGGTAAGCACTTTTCCAAATGGAACATGACACTTTAGGGGAAATGATTCTTGTGCTATACTAGTAGCAAAATATCCAGTACAAGATATCCAACCCTTCCCGTTTTTCAAATTAATGCTTATGCTTTTATTTGCCTTTGTTTACCCCCTACTAATAAATATCATACATTGACATTACACAAAACCATTGCCCTTTGGTTACGTTAGTATAATGGTGGTGGTTTAGTACGTGTAGTATGGCTTTTTAGTGCAACATCCTGGTACTTTCAGTGCCCTGAGACCTCTTGTGTTTCTTGTACACACTAATACTTAGTGAGGCTATCGGTTCATTCAATCAGTCCCAGCTAACAAAATTAAATTTCAAGAACATTCCTAAAACATTACATTTTGGTTGTGGAAATGTTTTCTTAACTTTCTAATTCTAATTTCTAAGTCATTTGTGTTCTGTTTATAGTCTAATGGAAATTTGTGGTTTAAACACAGTACATATAATCCTGAATACCTTTGAAAATACTTGTGTGTGATTGAGGGTTATGAGCTTTTATTATTATGCTAGATTTAGTCAGTGTCTTACCCGTAATATACCGGTCAAGTTATCGTGAGTTGCTTTAGTGCACAGAAAGAAAAACGATTTGTTGTAAAGTGGACGAGTTTCTGTTGAGAAAATGGAAAAACAAGGTAAATTGAAGAAATGTAGCATGAAGTAATGTAATATATGCAAGCATTAAGGCTCTAGTGGAGAGACGCAGAGTGCTGAAAAAGAAATGGGATGTCTGTGTAAGACAAGTTGAGATACGCAGATCGATTGGTTGTGCATTACCTTCACACTGTTTGGCTTTCATGGTCAAAGGACCGAACAGAAATGCGCATAGCTCTACGTTGTGTATTCTGCTATCAATTGTAAAGGTATATATTTTATTGACAGAGCTGTTTACACATAATTATAATTGTTACAGACTCTGAGGTGACGGCATAAGCCTTTTTATTGTATGGCAGATGGAGCATTGCCATAGCAACACTGCAAAACATCCTTTCCGCTTGCTGAGCAATTTCCTAACAACTAGTGAAGACAGTGATTTCAAACCATCAAATGTAAGAGAAAGCAAACAGACCTTCATGCCTATGCGATTTCAGTGAATCGATACAACATATAATTAGACGCTGACTAACCTCTCTCACTGTAAGCATGTTGTAAAATCTTGCTTACTGAATTTCATTCATTACCCTCGCTTGTATGTCAAACGAGAATGTGTTGCCAAATTCCAATTTATTAAGGTATGCTGCATTCAAATGTAACGTAGTGTTTTTTTTTTTAAAGTATCCTTTCTTATTCTACTGCCATCTGTTAAGTCACATGGGGATGAGGAAAAGTTGGGAATTAGCAAGTTTCCACATGTTGCGGGTGCAAGTGGCACAATTTTTAATTACACCTGGACTCGGCTAATCCAAAATACTTAATATAACAAATGGCAAATCAGCTCCTGCCTGACTCCCTCGATAATTGGGACTCGTTGTATTCAGAGTTTTTTTTTTAAGCGTCTGCTCCATTAATTAGCTCCACAATGAGGCCTGCGACAATATGTTCCATATTTATTCGAGCGGATTCCCCTGGTAGCGCTGGTGAAAGGTGGGAAAGCTCAGCAACGATGAGACTCAAACCTGGAGCTTCATTAGTTCAGCTCGAGGCAAAGCAGCCATTGCCTGAATGCCTCGTAAGTGCCTCATAGGCTGGCATGAACTGGTATGCTCTTGGTTCTTGATAGCTTAAAGAGGTTGAAAGTTAACTTAACTACAGCCAATTCTACCGATGTTCTTATCATGGCTGGAACACTGCTAGACATGAAGAAGATTCAAATAAAAAGGCCATGAAGACATTCAATCTACATTGAACGTGTTTGCATGTACAGAAAAGTCCGATTGTGAAAGTCTCTCGAGAATTTAGAACTACAGTATTGTATTAATACTGTAGTTTCATATAGTTTAATTACTGTGGTTTCAATAAAAATTAACAGTATGCTAACAATTACATTCCTTAACTTGAATTAACTATTTCATTGTTTAACTTATTTCTTGTTATTTTATTTAAGGTTCTATTAAACATCACACTACGTGGTGTTTTCTTGGCAACAGAAGAGGTGATACTGGTACATCTTGCTGGATGGATTAATACATCCAAATGCATAAACATACATAAGGAAATCCTCCTCCAGTGAAAGTCAGACTTGGGTGATTTATCAAGACAGATCAAGGTTTATTTCTCCCATAAAGAGTCATACACGGTACAACCTGCAAAATATACATGATATTGATGTAAGTTTTATGTAAAACGTTCAATTTATATAAAATGTAAAGAATGTAACTATATAACTGTAAAATAAAATTAGTGTTTTAGCTTTTGGTTTCACACATCTGTGGAAAGACCCAAAGATGGCAGAATAAAGCAGATAATAATCGTAAAAATAATCGTGTAAATTTACAGCTATAAGAGCCGCCGAAGGGATTTTGTACAAAATGACGGCTTCAGGGTCGGAATACTGTCTATTTTTTTTACGGAAACTATTTCCACTGAATTATTATGTGGATTATTATCTGGTAACAAGCTTGTTAGAAGAACAGAATAATCTGACTGAAGTTTGCCATATAAATGCTCGTGGTTTAGTGAACCCAAGGTCCTGGTTGTAATCCTAATTACAACCCAGGCAAATCTTAAAATATAAAACATTTCCCATTTTGTTTGTCTTATCACACTAACAGCATTATTTAAGACACCATTTCGGCCGCCAAAGACATAATTACCATTGCTGTTTTGTGCCATGCATGTTGTTTAAGAAATTGCTTAGATTAAGGATAATACTTCAATGCATTCGCTGTGATCAGGGATATAAAAATAATAACATTTATATGCACAGAATTGCTAAAATTAAACTAGTCGGAACATTGGATAACAGCTATGTCTGGATTTTAGCAGAGAGAGCCGTTCGTGACTTGTTTAATAATGATCAGATTAATAAAGTGCATTCAAACTCACGTACAGATATGGATCTATCCGGACAGGTGTCCACATTAGCCTAGCATGATGAACATTATTTTCTAGGAGCAGAACTGCACCTCATCACAGGCAGCGTTTTCCAACTGAGGTTATATTGACCTGGGCATTAAATGTCGGCTAGTTATTGTGCTCGATGGAGAGTGTTATGAATCAAGGTCTTGATGCATGCACTTGAGTGAAATGGTCACTCAAAGAATGTGTTTGTTCTTACCGTACGCTAGAAAAAATGTTGCCACGTGTGGGTCATACTAACAGCAGGCCAGCAACGATATGAATAGATTTGTACAAAAGAATATGAATATAGTCAATTTATATTCATGTTCTAGATCAAAAGCCCAAGAAGAAATGATCAGTCTAACTCTTAGTGGACAAAATATTAAACATTTGCATTTTAAAAATAATTAGACAAACAGTAAAAAACAATAATAACTTAATCCCCCAGTTCTTTGAACCTTCAACTTCAATCAGCTGTTGTCCCAAGGTTTTAAATGCCAGTGATGGTTTAGTGGTTAAGGTCTTGGTCTAGACCTCAGAAGATGTCCAGTTCAAGCCACTCGACCACTAAATTGTCACTGTTAGGCCCTTGATCAATGCCCTTGACCCTCAATGGCTCAAAAACGGTGGTACTTCGTATTTGTTGGCTTTGGGTAAAGATACCTAAAAGCGCACAGGTCCTTCTGTCTCTTGCTGTAGATGAAATCGAGCTAATCAAACGGCTCCGACTGCATGAAGAATAAATATGTAACACAGATATTTCTGAGCATCGAGGACACCTTTAATCCCCCCCCCTCCTCCACGCATGTATATAAACAATATATATGGTGAAAAAGACAATGTTACACCCCAGGCTTAATCAATGTGTCAAGCGTCTTTGTCTACTTTAGCTTTATCCCTCCCCCATTCTCTACTATTACCTTTTTATTCTCTACAACACACACACACACACACACACACACACACACACACACACACACACACACACACACACACACACACGCTCTCACACAAACAGTGAGACAATAATTACCCAGGTCTGCAGTACAAAGTGTCCTTCTACCTGCCAATCATGCCAACACTAATGGCCTTTCCTCCCCTCCTCTGTAGTCCCTACCTATTTTTCTTTTTTATTCATTAATTTCAGCTAACCATTCTTCTCGTAAGAGGATTGTACACCCACATTTGGAATCTCTGTTCCCCTCCTCCGTGTGTGCGAGATAATGATTTTGAGGTACAGTTTGGGCATTGAATGGCTTTACATACTGTAAACACGTCAAAACGAGTGTTGTCTATAGCCCGCGTGTGTTTAAAACCTCCTTTGAAGGAGGTGCCTTAGTCAATGTGAATGTATATTAATGTATTATGACACGTCTCGGGAAAGTGCTCAAATGGAACATGACACTTTGGGCACATGACAGACATTCAATGGCAGTTTTCTCGCCCGCCAAAATATCCAACAGCTTTGATTTATGTTTTTTTAAACTCACATTAATAAATTAAAATTTTATATATAATTTTTTTATTGTATCTCCATGTTACGGAAGTATTTACTTCTAAAAGTGAAACCATAATGGATAATCTGCAGTAAAGGTAAATAACTCCTGTGGCTAATTAACCCCAAACTAAAAGGACGATCATTTCTATTATATAGAGATTTATTTCATGCATTTACTGTGGCTTTTTAAAATGTTTTGTCTGGTGAACTTCATTTCATGTATTAATAAACATCCATTCCAGCAGTTCATTTCTCCAACTCATTCCAAAAAAGTTGAGACAGTAAAGCGTTTACCACTTTGTAATTATGCCGTTCAGTTTCACCACGTTTAAAAGATGTTTTGACACCAAGGATTCCTGCAAACACTCTTCATTGTCGCATTTTTCTTTTCAAAATTCTCCACACATTCTCGAATGAGGCCAGTCCAGATACGAGATCTTCATATACCATAATCATAACCTCGTAATGCGTGCAGCATGGCGTAATGATGGTGAATTGGTTAAGGTACTGAGCTAGAGATCAGAGGTTGAAGGCCCTTAATCCTCAATCGCTCTAATTGGTGTTCGGCTATAATCATAAATTAGGTAAAAATCTCGAATGGTATTTTATTTTATATGATGGCAGCATGTTTTGCTGAAGTGTCCTCGAGCAAGGCACCGAATCTCTAACTGTTCCCCTGGTATCGGTACTAGGGCTGGCCAAATTGAGGATGTGAAATGATCCATGATGTGATTTGGTAATGAGTGATCGTTTCCGGTCATTAATGTTACCTGAATGTGTAAAACATGACGTTAACTAATAAATAAATACATAAATAAACAAATAAACTAGGGCTGCATACATGGTAATCAGGATTACAACGTATGCTCACTACTGCCCTCTAGTATGTGTTCATTAGTGTGTGTAAACGTATGTTTCATTGCAGATTTACTTATTGCGGATTTATGCAGCTGGGTATAAAATGCACAGTGGTAAATATGTATAAAAATAGGTATAAAAAGTAAAATATTTAAGATAATGAAAACAGGGTTTGTAAAGAGATACGACCTGGATCGGGTGACATCCCAATACTGACATCCCAAATCCTTAAAAAAAAAAGGACAGACGAACACCTTCCCTAGATGAAGCAACTCACGCTTCCCTTGCTGAAATGTAGTGCATTTACAGGGCAGGTCTCACCTCTAGATAGTGGGCCATCGTGTTGTAGCTTGGGGTATTACACCTTCCCAAGACAAGCAAGACCCAAACCACAAAAACAATACCTGTTTCCTAGAAAAATAAACACATTGCTGACAGGTATTGGAGCAAACTTCTAGGTGTGGTTTTCAGGTTTCTAGGAAATCTTGCACATAAGAGCTGAACTGTGTGTGTCTTCATGCTTTATTCACTATACAAACAAGAGAACTGTCAAAAACGTACTTCAAACTGGATGCACCAATATTCAGTACCAATATATTAATTTATGCATAATAGACGTCTTCTAAGAAAGCTAATAGTTCACCAATGGTTTACTTTCCAGTGCATTCTACATTGGTATATGAAGATGCCATAAGAAGGACATGCGTTTTCATCGAAATGCATAAATTCATGGGCATCTGGTTTGATCTGTGAAAGCATGCATGTGTGAGAAAGCGAGCCTATGTGAGAACCTGGCAGTAAACACGCTTAATGTAAATGAAAGACGTGCATCTCTGCCTTATTTACACGTTCACAGCTGTACAGATCGGATCTGTAAAAAGTGCTGGTGGATGCCGTATGTAGGAAGATGTTGCTCGTGCATTGCCAACGTAACGGCACTTTATTGGTAAACAAGAAAACTCAGTTTGGTCAATAAATAATCTGTGGGCGTGCTGCGTACCTTAAAAAAGCCTCCGTGATCTCTTTAGTAGTGCCCTGCTGCGTGGTTTTAAGTGTGGGGGGAGGGGGGGACACACAAAACACATGTGTTTCTTAATGAGCCTCTTCTTGTGGTGGAGCGTTTTTAGACATTTTACAGCCAAACGTCTTTTGTTATTTACCATGGCTATTTTCATCTGCTTTTGGTATTGGAGTGGTAAAATAACAGTAATTGCTGGATCGTTTGCAGGTTGTTTAGCTTGTGTACTGAGCCAGATGAGATGAGCTAATGAGCACAGCTTCCAGTGGCAATTAGTGAGGCAGTCGTGTACATCACAGATGATTTGCAATTAACTAGCTACATATTATATACTGTATGTGCCAGGAGCTCTGCTGTACCAGTTTAGGAGGCGAAAGGAAGGAGGGGGGTGCTTTAAAAATGAATTAATCAAATCGTGATGCAGGGTTCACTCTTTACTTGGTGAAACGCTTCTGGGTGTCGTCAACAAAAACAATAACATGTATTTATTACTCATAATATTGATATCGAACTAAAATATAGTTACACATACTTTGAGTTATTTTGAATGGATAACTATACATCCGTCATCTAGACACTGCAACCACACACAAGATGCTAATTCCAGGTCCGGGAATCGAACCTGGGACTTGTGCTAAGCACTAAACCAACGTGCTGCCTTATTAAGTCAGGCATTCGCTTTAATTAAATGTGTTTAATTTCACTTTTAGTGTGATTAGATTCACTTGCACGAAGATGGAAGTGTATAAACTATAAACTTTGTATATTATGGTTTAAAAAGTTAAGATTTCCGTTGGATCCGAGTTGTGCACTGTTACCACTGTGAGATTGCAAAATGTACATTAGTGGGTCAAAATGAAATCAAATATTAATTCTATTTCTAAACCTCATTCATTTGTTCACTGGCCGTGTCTTTAGCACTAATTTAATCTCCCTCACTCGCTCACATTAGGGGCAGGAGTACACAATACATTGATCGTGATTGACAAGTCGATTGCACAGTGCATGTACTCCCCGTGTCCCATGCACTTAAACCTACACGACTTATTGTGCGAGGAAACCGGATCACTCGCAGGAAGAAACTCTTCACTGAAGGGATTGTTATGAGGTGACAGCTCTACCCACCGCACCACCTTGCCCCCCACTCCTACATTTGCTGTATGGTGAAACACATCGAGGGTATTACCTCTGAAGTGGCAGGAATAGTAGATTGCTTTGGAAGCTGTTTCATGGGTGACATCACACAGCAGCTTCTGTGATATTTGGTAAGACTGTCAGTTCCTCTGACAGACACGGCAGATGGCTATGTGTGTGTGCGTGTACGCTTGTGTTAGTGTGGGTAATACTATTGTTGTTACACTCTATGATAGCAGCAGCTTTAACACTGCTTAGCTGCCGAAATCCAAACGCCAAAGACACAAGAACACAAGGAAAAACAGAGCAACCTGCAATAGCAATCCATAATGAATTGCTTTTTGGTATAAAACAAACATTCGGTGCATTCCTATCGTTCATCTGATTGCTCTTTTCATTCAGCAAAAACAGAAAGGTGAACGTATCGCATGCCTTCGAAGGGAAATGTTTTTTACTCCATCACTGAATTGCTCTGATTTGCTGAAGCCCGTCAATCAAACATTTCCACATAAGCGATTCGCGGGCCCGAACGACGCTCCGGGCTTTTACCGACGCCACCCCAATGCGGCAGTCCCCTCCTCGTGTCATTTCCTCGCAAGTTAATTCATTTCAGAACGAGCGTACATGATGGAATCTTTGCAGCTGTGCTCTTTATTGCTCTTCATTGCTCTCTCACAAATGGCTAAGCTTACCAAGTGTTCTCTTTGATCACAGCTCTCACAGCTCCAGCATGCCAAGCACGCCACTTAGTAGCTTTGGGGCCACGCAATACATCTTTAAAAACAATGTCGCACATCGAGCCTGGAACCGTGCTAAGAGTGAACAATGACTATAATGCGGGAGGTGCGGTTGATCTCATGTGATCAAAAAAAGTTTCAACCCAAACACTGCAGCTCGGATTATCCTCGCTACTGGGCAAAACCCAGGGCTCTGCCTTAATTAACACGGATGCTTTAGCGGGATAGCAACAGCTTAAACAGCTCACTCAGTGGCGACCAGAGAGCTGTTGACATGTAAAGATATATCAAAGATCCATAAATGGATGGTAAATGTAGCTTGAAAAGCTTACATCGTCATTAACATTCATCTGCTTTGCAGTATAGGTTACTAAACGGGTCGGTCTTTAGTTTCATACGGTCCTATTGGGCACAATACTAGCACACACACTTTATCACGTCATTGGTACTTAGGTATAGACTAAACTTTATTTACTAGCACATTAGTGGCATTCGCACTTGTTTCCAAACTAAAATAACTTCTAAGTTCATGTTTGCAGCAAATTGTGCACAGCCGGACATATAATATCCCTTTAATAATTGTGAGTTTTTATTGCTACTTTATGCCTAATATCTTATTAATAAAGATTAACAGGTTATTTATACACTATTTACCTGTGTGCTATTTTTTTAGGGTTCTTATGAATTGTAAATACAACTGAAGTCTATTTTTATTAAGTAAATCCACATGTGATACTGGGTAACATGAGAAACTATGAGAAATAACACTGAGTATCGCTTCATTATGCCACCTGTTAGGGGGTGGGTTATATTAGCTGGCCAGGAGGAATACATTGGCGCAGTGATTTGATTGAGACGCTAGATGAGGATCAGAGCATCTCTATAACTACAGCTCTTGTGGGGTGTGGAGTGTGGTGGAAAGTAATAGACAGTGGTAGGTAAACCGGCACCAGGGTGATGTGTGACCAAGACTCCTTGACGCACGTGGTAAGTGAAGCCCAATAGACTTATTACATATGTATGTTACATATGTATATTATATATGTATGTTCTGATAGGAAGGTGTTGGAATATACAGCGCATCACAGTTTGTTACATATGGAGCAGTGAATGTTGGGCCAACATAATAACAGGTTATATAACGGTAGAAAAATGTTATGACTGATTAGTTTATATAAATTAAACAGACAAGAGTGGATAAAATGCCGCACTGTCCCTTTACAGCAAGAAGATCCTGGGTTTGATCCCCCTGGTGGTGCAGTCCAGGTCATTCCTTTGTTGGAGTTTGTGCCTCCCCCCCCATATTTCTTCCACAGTAAAAACAATATAGAAGCGAAGTGACTTGGAGGTAAAAAAAAAATGTCCACAGATGTGTTTGATATTATCTTGTGTCCTGATAAAATAACTTATTTCCTGTCCTGAATGTAACCGATGTTTGAAATCTACATAAGCAAACAGGCCTGCTGACCAAGTTGATGGTCAAGGTTGCCAGATTGAAACAATGGATTCCAGCTGGATTGCGTTACAAAAGCACTAAAATTACAAAAATTAATATTACAGAGAGTTTGCAGGCAATTAGCCACAGTTGCTTTTAGCTAAGCATTCCGAAAGCAAAAATGATTAAAGAAACATATTTTAAAATTTGCAAAAATGCTGCACACCGAACACAAGCGTAGCTGAAAGGGACTGTTGTGTGAATTTGTGTAAAAGCTTAAAAGAGATCTGGTAAAAAAAAGGAAAACGATTGACGGTATTAATCTCACATGGCATTATACTTTTATCTGACAGAAACCATGTTGCTTGTTTGCTAGCCTGAGGCTGCTCAGAACCAAATTAGTTGCCTGTGCATCTTGACAGGCATGTCTACACATTTCCTATCAAAACGACAAGATCTACAAAAACAGCTAGTGCATCGGCGGCGTTTACAGATTGTTTTCTTTTAATTGGTTCTCTTAACAACAAGGAGGAAGTTTGTAGTACTGCAGTGTTATTATTGTCTGTTGAACAGTATAGTTGGACAATGGTGGGAGTATCAACACCAACATCGGTATTGATATCGATCAATACAAGTGTAATAAAATTAATACTTAGTTTCTCTACTGTTCTATCAGAAGAGATCAAGATCGTCACTGTTGGCCCCCTATCATCAAACAAGGTTTGATTATTTTATTGCTTAGACAGTATACTGTCACAATAAGTCATTTTGAATATAAGGGTCAGATACATTCTTTAAATGTTAATGTAATATTGTACCCAGCTAACAGGAAGCGTTCCCACAACTTTACGTTCTCACTAACGTTATGTAGTTCCCACATTCTCACTATAACCTCAGTAGAAATTCTATAACTCTTATGTGACTTGTGTAAAATCGTAACAGTGTTAGTCTAAAATGTTCATTTAGGTTTGACATTATATGAACGTTTTTCTAACTTTAGTAAACTAAAGGAACATTTTACGTTCTAATAAATTATTTCTACAGCCAAATTTTGACATAAAAAGAATCTAATTTTGAATGTTTTAATGCATAAAAATATAGTTTTCACAACTTTAAGGGCGGACGTTCTGAGAATGTTAAAGAAACTGGACAAAATAACGCTCCCACAACCCAAATACAATGTTTTAGGAACGTTCATAAAACTATTTTGTTAGCTCGGTAGTCATTTTTTCCTGTCATGAGAATATCGTCCGTCTAGAACCCCCCTGGCAAATCAGTGTCCCCTCACACTCTAGTTAGATTAACCTGATATACAGTGGAACATGGGGCAGAAGGTCTAAAAGTATATCAGCAATGACATCAGCGATACTGCCTTGTATTTACTTATGGGTATCGAATCAATACCAAAAGTAGCAACACTAGCGAACAGAACAAAATGCTAATTATGCAATTCATGGTCGCGGCGTCCTGCTTTGCATGTAGATAGTTATATTCTGACTTCTGTCGTCAGCTCGGATGTCACTCATCCTATAGCAAAGTGCAAAGAGAATAGACGGCGATTGGTTTATGTAGAACTTAAAGCTAACAGAGACGCCGTGTCCTACCCAAACTGGCAAGAGAGCACGATCCCAGAGAAACTTTACTGTGTGCAAGTGTTCAATTTACAGGTTTGAAACTGTAGAATAAAACATCCTCTTGGGAGTCTATTATCAAGTTTGTTCATCCATGCAACAGTGAACGCCATCAAGTCTAATTTAAGCCACACCCTTTTCGCCAATTAATCCTGGTCCCCGCTGGGGTCAGCCCCCCGCGATAACGAGAGCGGCGACAACCGAGTCATTAGCAGGCCGCAGCTCCAGATCATGGGAGAGGAGCCATTAGGGGACGCAACGGATCATCTTAAAGTCCCATCTGAGTATTCGTTCCTGCCTCGACGGGCACCGCTCCCCTCGGCGAGCCAATTAAAGTTGTTATTGGGAGACACAAAATAATTAAAGGTGCTCTTTGTTGTTTTTTATTTGGGCAGCACTGGAGCAACCCCTGGCAGTGTTGCAATATGTTTTCTGATGTTTGCTATTCAATTTTCCAGTTAAGTATCAAAAATAGGAGCAGGGCTGTGTAATGAAGAAAAGCTTTCCTCTGTGTGACGCAGGTGTAATGGCGTCCCTTGTTTGGGTGCCATGGCTGCGTCATGGCAGACACGAGCCGCGAAGTGCAAACATGCTTTGTGGTAGTAAATATTCTGGCTGTGATGGGGGCGTGGCAATATTTTCTTGGTAGGATTTATTTTGTAAACACATACGGTGGAATTAATCAGGAGAGGATAGAAATCGGAGATTATTGTTCGCCAGTATGTTTGCCCTGCGATCAGCACAAATGGGTCATTATGCATATGAGCAGTCTCTTTCTCTATCTATGTATTCGTTTATCGTCCGTTTTTCCCAGTTCCTGGGGTTGGACGTTAATGTTTTTTGGAGCGGAGTTTTCTGTCCGGATGCCCTTCCTGACGACAACCACCAGTAAGTGGTGGGAACTTGTGAGACTACTGGACAATTT
>JAOUQU010000002.1:1038188-1049328 GCA_028566735.1 Ammoglanis amapaensis
CTATCTATCTATCTATCTATCTATCTATCTATCTATCTATCTATCTATATATATATATATATATATATATATAAAGTGACTGTTGTTAAAGTGACTTAGTGTCTATGAATGTCCAAGTATTGATAAAGTGTCTGAAGTGACCATAAAGTGACAGTAATGATAATAATAATTTCATGTGATACAGTTGTACAAAAGTGAACCATGTACGGGAAGCATTGTGTGTCTAATTTTCCAGCACAGTACAACAATATAGTTTATTATCTATAATACGTACATTTCTGCTAAACAATATTGTCTCTAAACATGTTTGGGACCTGCAATTCATCACTGAATCATCTGAAACACCAAACCTCATGATGTAATCGAAATACTGAATGAAATATTGCTCGTACTTGATGTTTCTTTTAGTTGCTTTGGTCGAAACAATCTGAAGTAAAAGATTGTTGAATGAAAATTTATTTTAAGATTGCTGAAAACATTTGATTGAGCAGCCTGGGACGAGTTTGTAAAAATGTTTACATGTCTAATAACAAACTTGACTATTAAACCATTATGGCATTTCTACCAAAGTAAATCTGAAACAGCTATAACATCATAATTACCTTTAGTGTTAGTTGTTATGGGTGCAGGGATTGTAATAATTAATATTACCTTTGAACAATTAACTTTTTAATTGCAGTTAACCAGGAGTCATTAGCTGGTATAATCAGCACAAACTATATTTGGTCCAAATGGTTTGTTTTTAATTATCGACTGTGCCGTTTGAAATCAACATTGCATCTTCATGTTTTCATTGGTCTTAACATGCAGTTTATTTTCATATTTTATATAAAAATAGAACGTTGTAGATTATACGTACAGGTTAATGTGGCTGTATAACAAACGGGAGGATGCATATATAGACTACAGAACAATCAAACAATAACAAAACACAATAGAAGATTGTAATGTAGGTGCATCTCGTTATTTAAGACGTAAATTAGTCATTAACATTCGTCCAGTCATTAAATTAATAAAACAATGTATTGCAACAAATATGTTCAAGTTATGTAAGGGTATTTTTAAATTATCCATTTGACTTTAAATGTCTCATTTAACCCAATCCGTGCAGTGAATCCCAATCCGGTGTTTAGTTGTGTCCTATTGTCCTGGTAAAACAAGATTTTTGGGATTGTTTGTTGTTGTTGTTGTTATTTAGTGTTCATCAAGTCTGGGATGATGTATGTTAGGAAACGATTAATGATTTATTTGATAAATTAGCCCACATACGAGCATGTTTCTGACCACTGGCTGCTTTAAAACGAGTAAATATTGACAGCGACGACATGCTAGCGGACTGCCATGATGATGGCCTTCATTTCTTACCACACTAGCCCTTTTAACACTTTTATCACCGTGGCAACCTTCATCAAAAACGTTAAAGCACCCCCCCCCCCCCCCTGTATGTGCGAAGGAGTTTAGTTTTAGTAAGCGTGTCCTCTGATCTTCCATGTCTTTCAAATAACCGTCCATCCATTTATCCATCATCTAGTGCTACCGACGCTTAATCCTATTTAGGGTCACGGTGAAACACACACTGCATGAAGACACTAAACACCTGAATAGGTTGCCAGTCTGTTGCAGGGTACAGAGAGAGAGACACACACACACAGGACAATGTCAGAGACCACCAGGGGTCTTCTTGGTTTGCTTTTATTACAACCTCTATACACAGTGTCATGTAGTGTCATGATCATAATGTTTTTTTTTTTAAAAACATATATGTCAATATATTTGTAGTACGGTCAAACGTCACACGTATAGTCATGTACCAGACTACGGCTGAAACTGAAAGCTGTGGCTACACTGTGGCCAACACCAAAAAGTACTAATCATTAGCACTCATGACTCTCTGGAGTTCGTGTGTGCTACCTTTGATTCAAACGACACCATTTTTAAATCCGTGACTCTTCCAACTGGGACTGGTGTTTCGAGAACTTCGCTTGTGGTTGGAAAGCTTGCCGGTGCGATCTAGAGAGTTGACGGGTCACGAATGAAGTGCAATTGAGGAAGACACGGGTGCCGTGGCTGAAGCTGCCCAGCGTGTTGGTCATGTGCCCGTACTGCGTCTCGTCTAGTGTGTTCTTAATTATAAACAATCTAAACTCATTCACGGCGGTCTGAGCAAAAGCTTATTAATGGGCTAGATGGGGGATGGGGGTGTCGAGCACCCCAGCAGATAGGGAGTGAGAGAGAGAGAGAGAGAGAGAATAGGGTAGGAAAGTTTGTCTTCCACTTCAATGGCTGTGAAAGCAGCTGAAGATGAAAGGTGCTATTTGGTTAGCTGAACGAACTATCGGCGTCTCAGTGATTCGGTTGTGAATGGAGCTCTTCAGTCGGTTCGGACGCATCTGCATTCTCGCGTCCTCTCGCCGAGCGTATAAAGATACCGAATGTCCTCCGAGTGTCAAAATAATGTTTGTCAAATTAGCCTGGGTTCAGGTTTCGTCTTTGGCATGGCTTCCTTCATTTAGCAGACACCTTTATCCAAAGCGACTTACAATTACAACCAAACGTCGTTCTGGAACAATCAAGGGTTAAAATACTTGCCTCAACGCTGGCAACTCGGTGGTTTTGGGTCTTGAACCGCCAACCTTCTGATCTCTAGCCCAGTACTTTACCCACTAAGCCACAACTGTCCCAATGCAATATATAGCGGTGTGACGAGTGTCTCGTCCCTGATGTTTAGAATACAAGTGTAATTAAATACCTAAAAGGATTTACTTAATATTTGATTAAAAGAACAGAATAAACGTTTATTCATTCTTTCCATAATACTATGTAAAGGTCATACGTTTATAGTGTTTTATTTATTGATATATATATAGGGGAAATGCCAATTTATGAGATATTACTGACCCCTAGTAGAAACAATCAAATAAACTCCAATAGTTTTTACTACATTTACTTACTTTTGATTTAAGAGGGTTAAGGGGCCTTACAGAGCACATTGTACCCTACACTAGGGACACTTGATGGTGGTGGCGGCAGGGCAAGAACCATCATCGCTGAGCCACCATTGACCTGATCCGTTAGTTTTACCCATCAACAAAGACGACCAAACACAACTGCATAATCTCTATAGAATATCTCATTTCTGATTTCTATTTGCTGATCACTCCACAATGCCCCCTACCTGACTTAGGTCGGCCATGTCATGTCTTCCTCCTCCCACATCGTGCATCGTGCAACTTCATTTCAGAACAAACAGGTATTTACATTTCCCATTAACCTGATGGGCACAGCAGTGTTTGTACCCTGGGAAAGGCATACGTCCCCCCCACCCCCCAGGGGTTCACCGGCCCAATCTGGCGGTGTTGTTCCTAACCCTGGGGAAGCCCAGTGCTTATTGTGCCCACGGTGAGAAAGATAATCTGGATGGATGGCCTCCATGAATCACCACCACATTGAGAGTCTCGGCTCTCTTATTATCCCCCCACCACATTTTGCCCCCAGGGGTGCAGTGCCCAAACCAGAGCCTAACCTCATACAGCAGCTCATTACCAATCTGCCAGGCGCGAGTGCCTGCTCTCACCCAGGTAAGGGGCCTTGACTCCTCTTTCTCCACCTTTATACAATGTCATGAGCAGGAATGGTGGACGCCTTTCAGAAGCACCGCAGGTGTCGGCCATTCGACAGGCCCATCGTCATTCCTGCTTTCTTATTTGTCGAGAAGCGACATACAGAGACTGATGGGTGAAAAGAAGGGAGGGCAAGCTGAAGATTTAGGGGTGGGGGGTGGTGTGGAGGAGGGGGGGTGAACTGGGAGAGCCTGAAATAATGGCAAGTGTTTGCCTTCCTCCCACATATTCCCTCATGAGCCACAATTTGAGAGAGACTGATACTGGTGGGAGAGTTTGGGCCAAACCACACTCGCCCAATTATGCTTTCTTTCTCATGGATGACTTGTCATAGCAGTGAGACGTAGGTTCCTGAAGATTTTCCTGAAACATACACCCCGTAAACCTATGCCGGTACATTTCCGCAAGTTCTTACCAGCATTTTGACGGTAGTAGACGTGCCTCAATTATGAAATGTGGTGAACGATCAGGGCGATAATTACACTTGCACTATAATGCTAGGTTAGGGCAAGGCTGCTGTACCTGGTCGTTGTCACGCTTTTCAAATCTCTTTGTCTGTGAGATGATCGATTGATCTTGCGTTTTATCAGACCGAGTCTGATTATGGGCTAGAAACAAAAACACTTATGCATGTTATTTTAGCACACTGTAGTTCTCGCACCAAGAAACCAGCCATTTGACCATTCGTTACAGCACTGATCTGGCGATGATGATAATTAGCACATCTGTAGATAATAAGCTATTAATGGAAGCGACCGATAAAGTGTATGAAGTAAAAATCATTACCGTAACAAAATATCCAATCCAGAAGTTCTGAAAATATGGCTCCGATATGAATGTTTACAAAGAATTTAAGCCGATTTCCAAACCAAGTAACCGAGAGTTACCCGATGGCTATGTGGTTGGCACTGTCTCCCAACAGCAGGTGGATCTTCGGGGTCGGTGTTTGGATTCCTGGTCCTTTCATTATGGATTTGTTCTCCTTGTGTCCATTTCAGTTCGATAGTTTTGCACCTATTTAAAAATTTGAGCCACCGTCATCCCCTTCACACTCCTACACAATCACATAACGGAAGGTACTGCAATACCCAACTGTTTGTCTCTGTCTTTATCTTTTTCTGTCTCTCTCACTATCTCTCGGTCTCTCTTTAAATCGGTTTCCCTCTATGCGTCTTCTCCTGTCTCTCTTTGTCTCTTTCTGTCTGTCTTCCTTCTGGGCACTTAACAGAAGGTACTCCAATACCCGGTTGTTTGTTTCTAACTTTCTCTTTGTTTCTTTATGTCTCTCTCTCTCTGTCTGTCTTTCTTTCCACGTGTTTCTCTCATTGTCTCGTTCTGTCTCTCTCTGTCTCTCTGTCTTTCTTTCCACGTGTTTCTCTCATTGTCTCTTTCTGTCTCTTCTGGTAACGTAACAGAAGTTACTGCAATACCCAGCGATTTGCTCTTTCGCTATCTGTCTGTCTCCCTTATGCGATTTATCTGTTTTACTTTCTCTCTCTGGAGTCTCTCTCTGACCAGGCCATAGGTTTGACACTCCAGCTTTATACAGTTCAATCTAAAACATAACATTAAATTCCTAATAAATAAATGTTACTATTAAATTTTTTTTGACCATTAAAGCCAAACAGTGTCTCAGATACTTATAACTACATAGTCAAGAACAATAAAATCTATCAGGAGTAAACAGGAGACGTTAGGAAGCTGGTCGTACAACCAAAACAACCTCTTGTTCTCCATGAAGCCAGAACCTTTAATCCACATTTTTCCCACACAGACTGCTCAGTAACTGCAACACATTCGAGATGTTGTGGAGTCATGTTTGTTTCCAAACAAATGCTATTGTTCCAGTGAAACCTAACACCAACATGCCAGGTGATGAAATGAGGGGGTTTCTCCAACTGCTGCTAATCCAATTTCTCAGCGCTGAGTTTACCTGCGTAGCGAAACCTCACGTTGTTCAGGTCTGATCCTGTCGCGTCCCGGGATTTTACCTTTTTCTTTGTTGTAATGGTTGCTGCTTCGAGTGCCAGTAACACGATGTGCATTATTTGCTTGGATTATTGTTGTACATTTACTCTACACTTGCTAGACTACAATTCAGAGATTGTAGCTGTATGCAGACTAGTGTATTACGCCCGGGTGCCAGCACTTCTGTTGGCGCATGTTCGATGATTTTTGATTCTTTTTTTCCTTTTTCTGTTTTCTGTTTCTGGCACACGACAGAAGGTACTGCAATACCCAGCGGTTTGTCCATCACAGTGTGTCTCACTTTCTATCTGTCACTCCCTATGTGTATCTTTCTGTCTCTCTCTCCTGGGTACATGACTGATGGTACTGCAATGTCCAGCTGTTTGTCCATCACAGTGTGTCTCTTTTTTCTCTTACTTTGTCTCGCTACTTGTCTGTCTCTCTTTCTTTCTGTTACTTTTTATCTGTCTCTTTCTCTCTTGCTCCTTATGTTTCTATCCTGGGTACATAACAGAAGGTACTGCAATACCCATCTGTTTGTCTCTCTGTCTTTCTCTGACACTATATGTCTGTCTGTCTTTCTATCTGTCTATACTGTCTCTCTGTCTGACTTTTTTTCCCTCTTTATGTCTCTCTCTCTTGGGCATGTGACAGAAGGTACTGCAATACCCAACGATTTGTTTCTTTCTCTATGTCTTTTTTTCGCTTTTTTCTTGCCCCTCTCGATATCTGCCTCTCACTTTCTATCGGTCGCTTCCCGTCTTCCTCTCTCTCCGTGTGAATCTTTGTTTGTAATACTGATCCGTTCTGTACTGAGTTCGCATGGCTCTCCTTGTGTCTGTGTGGATTTCCTCCCACAGTCTATAATTTGGCATCCAGGATAAATGAAAGCGTGAAGCTATCATATCGGTCATATCCTAGCTACTTCAGCGTGTAAAGCTAACTTATTGCGATGCTGGTTCAAGGTTTGGAGTTTGTATAGGCTGGCGAGGTGGATGAAGGAATGGTGTCCAATACAATAAACAATAAACACGCACTGTATGGTAGCAATTAAACAGAATAAATGATACAATAAATGTTATATTAACATTGGCTCTTGCATGATGCATGGCTATTAGGTACACCGGTAGGTACCGGCGGTATCGTCTCAGTCATAGGGCCCAGTGATAAACTGAAGGAAAAACTTTATTATACATGTATATACTCACAACCACTTTCAGATGAGACCTGTCAGGATGAGTGGACTGGGTAGACCGAGTCAATCGAGGTTTAAATTAGTCCACATGCTATGCTGAGTGAACAGAGCTGATATTTTGCACGTAGACAAAAGTCGTGGATTGTAATTATAGCGATACGTGATGGGTGATCAGACAAGACTGTAAGGCCATCCTCATTAATAGTGAAGATGTGTCAACAGCTGCAGGTCAGAGCCACTAAAATCACAGCCGATGAAACTTATTTGCAGTACTTCCAGGGAAAGAGAAATCAATTGAACCTATATTCTATTGCCCGGGACCTTAAAGGTCTTATTATTTCCCATTTATGTTTTAATAAAGTAAGTAAAACCAAGTATTTTCCCCTAATTTATGTATATATATTACATCTTATTACATGATCTTTCCTCGACTGCTTCGTGTTCACCGTCATCAGATATACTCTGGCCGGGTGGGACTTGGGTAGTACTGTCATTTTACAGCATGAGGAACCTTGGTTTGATTCCTAGTTGGATGCAATTCTGGTCATTTTGGTTTGGGCTTTGAATGTGAGTTTTATCTAGAAGGTTCAGCGCCCTCCCACAATACAACGACATGCATATGACTGCATTTGACATGGACATGACAGGCTATTGGGGGGTTCAAATCCCGGTCACTGTTAGGTCCTTGAGTGAGACCCTTAAACCCTGTGCGCTCCAGGGACACCATATTATGGCTGATCACAAAATCAAGTTGGGACTAAAGCACGACATTTCAAGTCTTTTTGCAAGCGACTGGCGTCATGGATTTATATGGTATTATATTTATTTTATTGAGGAATGTTTTGTTTTCAGTACTGAAATTGTGGACATTCCAGCAAGACGTTACAACAATCCCAAGAACGTTCAATATTGTTGTGGATTGTGGTCTTGAAATATCCCGGTGTGCCATTCAGTCAAAATTTTAATCTCATAGTAAATCATTAGTGGGAGTTAAAGCACCTACGATTGAAGTCATCAAAACAAGCTGGAGACTTCTGAGACTTCAGAACTCCACTTTAATATGTTATAATAGTAAATTACTTTCTGCTTAAATCTACAAGTCTAGCTGTGAGTTATTTCCATGTCATTTCCAAAGCAATTCGTTTTAAGGGCAAAGCAAGTATCTGGATCGCTTGACTGACAGATGGCTGTCAAAACAGACAGGAGTGAGAAGTGTCTTGCTGTTTTGAGAAGAAGAAGAAAAAAAACCCCAAACCAACAACTTCCTCTTTGCAGAGCTCTGACCCTTGACCTCCAACCTGACTCTTGTTCTGTTTTGTTGGCCTGTGGGGTCGGGAGACTTCACACAGGTGCTGGACAAAGAGGTCACAGAGGGTGTAACAAGTGCCCATCGTCCCGATTCCTGTCTCAAGCGGATGTGATCCGGCCTCGGACCTTTGTGGCTGTGCTCTATGACCTAGCACTAAATTCACAAAGGGGAGCAGCACTGGGAGTGGAAGACAACTTATTCTTAACTTAATTAAGGGCCTGTTGTTTAGCCAGATACCATAAAGTAAGTGGATGGGAAAAAATCTGATGATTGCTTTATTAGTTCCTAGCATTATACCTGAAAAATTAATAGAAAGTTGTTTTCCGCAACTTGAAAATGAATTGTTTTAAGTGAGTAAGGACTTTGCAGTCTGTTTGTCTATTCTATCTTAACTAGTCTAATCTGTCTGTCTGTCTATCTATCCATCCATCCATCCATCCATCCATCCATCCATCCCATCCATCCCATCCCATCCCATATATCTATCTATCTGTATCAACCTATCGATCGATCGGTACATTTCTTTGATCCAATACCCGGTGTCTTGTAAAAATGAGATAGAAACATCACTCCACAACTGACGATAAAGTTCTCCCTGTGGACACAGACTATTCATTTCTAATTGTAAACATACAAACAAAACTCACTGCGACAGTTTGAGTGGGTTCTATTCTGCAAGGCTTTATGTTTCAACATGAGGGTGAACATGGCAAATACAAAAATATTTGACCAACCTTCCCCAACATGACTATCACACATTTGTACACATCTTTTGTACACAATCTCAGTATGACTCTTTCAAACCAGACTCAGACAGGAAAGGTTGTTCTGCCATTCAAATCCAGAACTGTCAAAATGGCAGAATTCAACCCTCCAAAATCAAGTCTTTTGCTATGTTGCGGTTCACTTGCAGCATGATTCATAACAGTCTGCCAATCTGACATTTTGTCTGCCATGGAAACCCATAACATTTAGCTTTGTTTCCTCCCGTGTGTGTTCGTATGTGTGTGTGTTTTGTTACTTGATGGCTGTGGTTCCTCAAATAATGATTCCATGTGTCGCTTACCAGTCCTCAGTTCATCTAAATGATGGTGAACTTAGAAATGCTTCCTTTCCAAAATCATAAACTTTACTAACAGCCTGGACGGCTCACTAAATTTTCTGACAGACCCATTTACATGTACAGACTTTAGGAGACACATTTATTAAAAATGACCCACAATTACATTGGAGCATTTTTTTATGTTCTAGGGTTTAGGACCTTGCTTAGAGACCCACCAGTGGTAACTAAGAAGAAGTGGAACTTAAGCGTGATCTTTATTCTTATATCTTAACCATCAGACCAACGTTTGTCAGCTAACTTTACTAATGACATTGATTACAAAATATGGTATTAAATGGCTCTCTCTTTTTCTCTCTCTTTTTCACCATCTTGTTCATTAACGCTTGCATGCACATATAGTATTCTAAATATAGCCCAAGACATGATGTTGAGGCTAGTTTTTGCGCCCGTGTGAGGTAATGAGGCCACTACCCGCAGAGTTTATAATTAAACAGCCGTCTGATACAGTGCAAACCTTATTGCGGCATGCAAATATTTATTTATTTGCTTATTTACTAATTTATTTTCGTATCCAGAGCGTTTTAAAGCCGTGAGCCATACTCCAACCACATCTAGGCAAATAACAATAATTATTTCACTCTTTCAAACCCCAGGGATTATTTGTACTTATAGGCCCAGAGGTGTAATGAATAATAGCAGTTTACTAGTGGAAGGAGGGCCCTCTCTCACACCGGAGAGAAGGAGAATGAATTAATAGGCAACACAGCACTCAGCACAGTGCGTGGTAGAGGAACAGCATGATTACAGTATGCTATCAAGAAAATTAGTTGTTTCATTTGAGCAAATCCCCAGCATGCTGAAGCAACATAACAACTTGCTTTTGTTTACCGAATGCTTCATTATGTAAAGACAAGCTCAAGATTCCAAACACCTGCTACTACCAAATCACATATTCAATTATTGTGCTTGCTCAAGATCATCCAAATATTTTGTCCACTTACTGCACTACAAAAACAGTACTAAAGTGATTATGGCTGTGGAGTCAAATTTCCGTTCCAGAGAAGCAGAGCTAAAGAGAGGGCAACCACAAAGCTCTCTACAGCCGACTCTTATGTATCCACAGGTCAGGCATCAGGGCTAGAGGCCATAACCCTTGGTCATTATTCACCCGCAAAGTACTTTGATGAGTAATGCGACACTTGGTAGACAGGGCTTTTTTAGATAATTTTCGCTAACAAAGTACTGTGATTAAGTTTCTCGGTTGCTAGCATGACATTTTGATAGAGACACTTGTACGGAAAGAGTGGTTCCTGAGCCATCTGGTTTTAATTAATTATGACACTGACCTACATTTGTACACTCTTAGTAAAAGTAAAACTGTTTTTCATCCAAAAGTAAAGATTACTTTAAGTGTTTTGATTTTGACTTTGAAATAATATATGTATTTTAAACCACTTTTTACTGTTTTGCTATAATGTATTATATAGCAAGCAAATATTTCCTAATGGAAAAAGCATGCAATAGATTTTCTTTGTTATATTGTCTATTTTGTCATCATAAAGTAATGGTGACTCAGGTGAGAAACACATAACGAGCAACAGTGAAACAATAATATACTTCTCAGCTGGATATCAGCTATTCAGCACACAATGTATGCACTAACAAGCTCCTAGGGCATAGGTCATACAAGACAGGTCATGACAGACTCCATCAGCATAGTGCTGATTTTTGATGACCACATATAGTTACCAAATGGGCCCCCCTGTTTTTTCTTGCTCCTATTGTGTGCAGGTGGAAGGGATGTATTGAATCGTGTCTGGGTTAGCCTTGTGCACCATGACTGACAGGAGGCCTGCGGAAATGGGTGTGGATTGAGTAAAGGTTTTGCAATGGTAAATCCACTCAAGATCTGAATTGCCTTCTTCACTCCAATCAGCTTGGTGCAAGTTAAATGAAGTGCGCTCTCTTTCTCTCTCTCTCTTTTT
>JAOUQU010000002.1:1072392-1084315 GCA_028566735.1 Ammoglanis amapaensis
TTAAAATTTTTAACGCGTTAAAATCTTTGTAATTAATTAATCGAAATTAACGCGTTAAAGTCCCGGCCCTAGTATATTTATATATATTTAGATGTGTGTGTGTGTGTATATGTACGCATATATAAATATACATACACACACACACACACACACACACACACACATATATATATATATGCATACATATGTGTGTGTCCTTAAACAAACAAACAAACAAGATAATCAATTCGTATTAAAGCTAATATTCGAACGAACGTGCAAAACGAAAGCTAATTGTTTAGTGTCGCCCTGATAAAAGAATGCGTTTAACGAGACCGAGGATTTTGGAGACCCATAGTTGCAGAAATGCAGACGGTGGCTGTAATTCGACTTCTTTGGCAACGTCTTAAAATCACTGCTTGCTCCAATTTGCAACCTTCAAAAGAAGGCTTGACTAGAGTGAGAACCAGTGTACCACTTTTCACCGCAGGTAGCGATATAATGCAGCTCATGATTAATTTTAATTAAACACATTTTGGAAAATGATATTGAATGTTTGAACCCCTGGTGCTTTAATTACTTTATTGCCTCTCAGCTCCAAACTCTGAAATGTTCGAGCTGGATGGTGTATTGGAATATATCCTAAATAAACGTTTCACAGCTGGCATGCCGAGGGCTTCCTCTGGCTTCTATAGTGCATTTACTATTAGAGTATCCCACTCCAAGACAGTAGAAATATATCAATTGCTACCACTGTGAACGCTAATTTGCCACTAGACTGAAAACTGTTAAACTCCTAGTTAATTTAATGAGAGTCTCAGACCAGAGAGCAATGTGTCTTTTTCTTTTTTTTTTTTTTTTTTACAAGCTCCGTTCCTTGTTGTAGATAGACGCCAAGAAACATCTAACTAAGCATCTACCTCTGTGACGTCTAGCATTCTTCGTTCTAGTCGAGCTTTACCTTGATAACAGGTGGAGAAAGCCAACGTTTTGGGTTTAATACAAACCCAAAAGGTTAAGTCGCATTTCAAGTGCAGTTGAGAGTGTTAAAGATGAGGAGGCACTCCAAAAGCTTACGTTCGCCTTAATGGCTTGACAAATGCCCGGATTACTGGCTGTGCGGAAAGACAAATAGCAGCTACAACGAGTTTGGCCTTAAGCCTCTTGAAGATCCTCCACCAAAACAAGACAATCCCAACAAGGCCATTATCCCGCCTTTGTTTATGGGCACAAGAGCTGAAACAACTCAATGGGAGGATTACCCCCTACTTGTGCAGTTCTAAGATAGACAAATTGATAAGTTCCTGTCAGGGTTAAAGCAGGTGCTTCCATGTGGAGCAGTCATGTGATGGTCGGTGGGAACGTTGTCACACACCGTGGAAGAACGTAGTCTCGTATTTTTTATATATGCATGACTTAAGTATCCATGAAATAGCCCTATTATTGTTATTAAAAATAAATTAAGGGTTTGGCTTTAAATATTGTTATATATAATGTAACGTGATTCTGTTCCAGCAGTGAGATTTTATTCCATATAATGAACATAACATATTTATCATTGTCCATTTTTAATTAATTTAAATTCAAATTTTATTTGTCATTACACATATACAGATGTACAGTACAACGAAATGTTTCTCTTCGCATATCCCAACTTGTCTGGAAGTTATGGGGTCAGAGCGCAGGGCAGCCCTGGAGTTAAGGGTCTTGCTCAAGGACCCAACAGTGGCTGTGTATCAGAGCCTGGATTTGAACCCCCAATCTTCATAGCCCAACGCTCTACCCACTAGGCTACACTGTCCAGTACCCTACCTGTACTAGGGATACATATATCTATATATATATATATATATATGTCTTTAAATAACTAGTCAGTTACGATTCAGTTAAAAAACAGTTTATTTTCCAAATGTACATGGTGTTTGGTACAAAATCCAAATCAAAGATTCTTTCATCTGAGAGAGATTCTATCACTTTTAGTTGTGTTATATCAGTTTGGACACAGATAAAATACTAACAGCGGTCTAGGCTCAAGTGTGGACATGTGTCTCTGTCAGACCATCAGCGCTGCATGCTCCTATTGCTGTTCATGCAGCACATCAGCGTGGATGTGAAAATATTTCCGTAAACCAAGCCACGCTGGGCTGAAAAGGCCAGGGGCAACGGGACTGAGCAGATAAGATCTTCATACCTGACTAGAGCTGAAGGAGTAGTCAAGAGTCAGACAGAGAATGCAATCCATCAACCCTCACTCTGCTTGCCATGAGCTTAAGGGTGGTGGTGGTGGTGGTGGTGGTGGTGGGGTGGTGTCCCAAACGACAGGTTCCCAGGGTACTCCTGCTTAACCTGACAGTCATGCACTTAATACATGTCTGTTCCTAGAGGTATTTGTTTTCCTTGGATATGTCTCTTTGTTTCAGTACCTGGCTTTCGTTATTGGAATAATCCGAACCAAAAATGCTGGAAAAACCTACAAGCGCGTTGAGTTTTTAACTAGCGAGTATTAACAGCTTATTAAAATGTGTGTTTCGATTGTATTTCGTATGTTCTCTTTACATTTTGTTATTGACCCCGAGACTTGAACATAACCGAACATGAATAAGAACTATTTAGCATGATTTCATTTGCATGACTGGAAATCGTACCTGCCTGTATTAGCATTCATGAATTATTAACATTTTGTATTTAAATCGTGTAGGGTCTTGTTTGGTTCGCTGATGTAATCCCGTAGAGCTGATTTTAAAGCAGTGGTGAGATTATTTCTATTCCGTTTTTGTTTTTCTTACACCCTCCAAATATTTTTAAAGCACTTCCACTGAGCCGAAGTGTCGTTCAGCCACGTCCGAACTTTGTCAGCCACTAATAGTCGTGTAATCATTTGTTACTATTTGATTTTACTTTTTCACTTTTATGCTAAAACATTACAGTCTGCCTGAGTACATCTACTACGAAATCTGATCTGTATTCAGAAATGCTATTACGGTCAGCTTTCGCTGTGGTGCTACTCCGAAAGAGGAAAAAAAAAATCAAACGAATCTGATTCTATAATTTGACAGGGTTTTGATCTCCAGTGTCAACACTTCACCAAGTTCCTTTTCAGTTTTTTTTTTTACTCGACTTGAACTGAATTCTTTAATAGCATTAGTGAAACTAAACACGGGTTGTTTTATTAATTCACTTATCTTAACCACTTATCCTAATCAGTGTTGCGGTGGGGTCACAGACTACCAGGAAATGCTGGGTGCTTGGCTGAAACGCTCTTCAAATAATAAGTCAGTATAATACTGTGTAAATATATTTTACGGGCAACACATTCGAACATTATGTACCCGGTGTGAGCACGACTGAATAAGTTTAAGAACCAGTATTCTATAAAGACAATATAGCAACATTTTTAACATTTAGCGGATGCTTTGATTCAAAGTGACTTGCAATTTTGAGTAAAGATGTTTTTTTTTAAGCCATGCTCAAGGGTCCAATAGTGGCAGTGAACCGGCAACCATCGGACTACTAGTCTAGTACCTTAACCACTGAACTATCACTTGCCCACCAGTGAATTAACCGTTTTCCTACTGACATGAATTACTAATAAAATCCTACTTTCCATAAACTTTGTCCTCACTTTTTGACCCTGCCAAGAATGAAACCAAACCCTAAAATAGATGAAATAATAATCTAGTAAATAATAAATGACTTATTAATCCATAAATCTTAAAAACACATTCGATTTAACTTGAGGTCTTTGTTACCCCAGCTATTACTGAAATGTTGGCAATCTGGGCTTGAATAAACCCATTAAAACACTTTGTAAGGAATGTTTCACCACAAGCCGATATAGGATGTCTCCTGTGTCAGCTATTCTAACCCTCAAAGCCAAGAGACACAGACAGAGATTGAACGTATCGATCGGCTTAAATAGCCCTGTCTTTAATAAATACTACATTATGACTGTGAGGTTCTGCTGGGCATGTTGGCTGATGAAGGCATGCCTCTCAAAGTCGGTAATCAGAGGAAGTTCAGGGGAAAGATAATCTTTCACTCTTTGCATCCTCAGAGACGCGGGCCAGGCAATCAGGGGGGATAGCGGTGATTGCTCGGGTTGCACTTGTGAAATCACAGTCTGCATCGGCCCCAGCCCTGAAGGAGAGATATTAAACCCGAGCTCTTCCAAGTTTTTACTTTTCAAGTAAATACTGATTGGGGCTCCCATAAACCAGTTTACTTTTCTACTCGAATTCTCACATACGTCCTCTGCCGATCACAATAGGGCTCGTTTATGTATATTTCATGTATATTGATTTACATCACGTTGCCTGTCATGCCGTCGCACTTGAGGAAAATGCATATAAGTACCTTACCCATCATGCTGTGCTGAACTGCCATGAATTACCTGCATTTTGTAACAATATGCAGTACGCATTTGCTTACATTTCTGTTAGAGAAAAAAGCATAGGCAAGAAACCATCTAGCCTGGATCCGGGCCCTGCCCAGTAAGCCGTACGTGACTTCAGACAAGCTTAAGAAAAGCCCATAAACAAACAGCCACCCTGAAATCAGATGCTAAGTAACTAAGGTCACTTGGGACTGAGACAAATTGTAGCCAAGAACATCCTGGCTTTCTTCTGTTCTATTCTGACCCAAAAAGCCTTTTGCTGTTTCATACTCCTATGATTGAATTCAATAGGATCATGTGTCGCCAAGAAAGGGCAATTAGTAGATGACACTGACATGGCAAAGGAAACAAGCTTTAAACACGTCTGAAAACAGCTGTCCTGATATTACCGATCGCCCGAGCAAACTGCGCCCGATTAAAATTTCATGTGGCTTTTAAGTGAGGTTTTTGCTTATCGCTGCGATCGGGTCCAAGGGAAAATATTGTTATTGATTCCATCAGTTCAGATGTAACCGATCCTTTAAGTAATTTCTCTGGGTTCCTGTGTGTCAGTTTTTAAGTGTCTGCGTGGGCTGGATCACTGCAGCCAAACGTTCATTTAGTATGCAGGGCCTAATGCATCGAGTGTTCTCAATACACTTTCAGTCGCATCTGTTGAAAGACAACACACTTATTCCATTCAAGGCTGACTGGAGCATCGACTGCAGTTCAATTTGGGTCAGATAAATTATGAAAATTAAGTGCTGCTGAGAGGAAAGCTTAACTGATCATTCAGTGAGAGTTTGTTTAAAAGCATTGATCTCGAAACTATCGGACGTTAAGGATGATTTAACAACTAAAGATCTTTCTTCTACTTATTAACACGATTAATCATATTTGTTAATTATTTATTAAATGCAATGCGGGTTGTGCAGCACCTATTGAGAGTAAATAACAACCACAACAATAAGATTTTGTAATTACAGCAACAATAATATTATTAATACTAATACAATTTATTGTTATTATTAAGATATTGTTTATGATAACGTATAATGTAATAACATAATAATAATTATAATTTTTATCATTATTTTGTTGCAGCTATTATTATGAAATATGAACAATAATATTTTTAGTACTTTGTGATTTATTTTAATGTTTTTAAATAATATGTAATTATTTACCTCAAACTCACATTTCTATACGAGAATGTATAAATATGTCTTGATGATTATGATATTATTATTATTAATAATACTAATATTATTATTTGTATAATATAGCAAATAATATATAATAAAACAAAAATATTTTTATATGTGTTCAGTAATAATTTATAAATAGCAATGCACATAAACCTTCATAGATCATTTCAAACTTTATAAATGTTTTATAATTCATTTTAATTAATACAAATAAAAAGAATAATGTTGTAATTATTATAGTTATTAATATTATATTGATCACAAGCATTTAAAATATATTATATTATAATTAATTATAATGAGATTTTTTAAATGTCATTTGAAAATCATTTCTAATTTTATTTTGCAGCTCTGCTTTGCACATTTAACATTTAACCAAATCAGTGCATTAATAATAAGTTACTAACTAGCATGTTTAAATTTTTAAGGCATCTAATTAATTTATTACTTAATGAATTGCATCATGTCTGTGGGGTTACTAAGGAATTACTCCATACGACATTTTGTTATTGGAGTGGGGAGAAAAAAAAGAAAACGGTAAATTTCTCATCTTTACAAAATTCTTTTCCACGCGGAATCAACGCAAGCGAGCGATGGCTTTTGTATTCCGCGGTCCGAACAGACTGCAGCGATACACAATAGCCTTGCACAGGAATGGAGGTGTAGACTAATTTGTCCATCTACTGCTGTAACCCTCTCCTGCAGTAAGAGAAGAAAGACCACATTCAAACCTCAACTGGATTAGACAGGCCAAAAAGAGCAGGATGTTGAAAGAATGGGAAGCTTTTGTTACTCTCGCTTTTAGATTATATATGATTTTGATTAAAGAACAGTGGTTTTAATGCATATTGGTCGATTCAAATCCAATCTGAACTTTTTAGACATTAACGTACAAACCGACAACAGTAACCCGAGCTTAAGTAGTACATCTTTGGCACATTAAGGGTACTTCAAGAAAGGAAACCAAAGACAGAAAATATAGGTTCAGGTTTCAGCCTTCAGCCAGTGTGAAAATATCCTCAATTTGATCAAAAATTTATAATGCAACTTTCCAGGTCTTGAATTTCCTTCAACTGCACTTGAAATGGGCACTTGTTTCCCCATTATGGCTTTTTTAATTCACTTATGTCTGAGTTGTCTTGCTTAAAGATTGCTCCACCATATTGGGTGTACACTATCTGAGGTATGTGTTCCACAGCCCAGCCTGATGAAATAACACAACAGTTTACATATTTCTGAACCCGAGCTGGAGGAGCCGATTGAAAAATCGATGCGGGCAATCAAATTTTACTGAAAATATATACACACACAAGTCTGCTTTGAGGTGACTAAAATGAGGCAAATTTGGTTTCGGCAGACAGGAAGAGACTCCGCGCTAAGAAGGCCAGATCGGGCGGTAAATGGCTACTTATCATGACCAGGAACGAAACCCATCCATCCCTAGAGACGCTTACTGAGGGGTGAGAGAGGCGATGAAGAAGGAAGAAAATGTTGCTGCTGCTGGTGCTGCTGCTTCTTCTTCTTCTTCGTCTTTGCAGCTGGCATTAATTATTCAGCCGAGGGGAGGGATCGTCTTACATTAGCCATCTTGTTTCTTGTGCCTTTAATGACAGTTGTTGTAAACATACATAGACAAACACCATTCCCGAGCCTGCACAAACCCCTCTCCGCCTCTTTGGTGACAGAAATATTTTAATTCCTTCAACTGAAAGATTTGTTTCAGCTCTCGAGGGGACATTGATTCCTCTCAGCTAGGTGACATCTGTCTCCGGGATTTTTATTCTCTTTACCCATCCTGTCTTCATCCGAGAAGTTCTCGTTGTGCAATGTCAATGTTTCCTTATATGAAAAATTTTTTTAGGTGCGTATTTGAAAAAAAAAGAATAATAATAGAATAGTTCACCTTTATTTGTCATTAAACATACATCGATGTAAAGTACAACGAAATTCAGATGAGATTCTTATCCTATTCCAACTCGTATGGAAGCTGAGATTGTTGTTTATGTTTATTCGTGCATTAACGTCATGTTTTGCACTTTTAATTAACACCCATGACAGGAAACGGTGCCTGTATGTTATTGGATTGTTGGAGGAAACCAGAGCATCCGAAGTGAACCTTCGCAGACATGGGGGGGGGAGGGTGTTAGAGAAGCCCCTGGTCTACACAGAAAGACCCGGATCGACACTGGAATAGAACCTGAGACCGCTTGATGTGAGGTGACTGTGCTAACCGCTAACCTACCGCGCTATTACAGGGCCGGCCATCGTCCGGCGCTCCTGGATCAGACAGGGTTAAGGGCCTCGCTAAAGGACCCAACAGTGGCTGCTTAGCTAAGCCTGGATTTAAACCCACTATCGACCCACTAAGCTCCACTGTCCCTATTAATCCATGTTTTTTATGTCTGTTTGACGCTAGACTAAAGTTGCATCCCAAAATCGCACATTTGCACACTTCGAGCATCCAAGAAACACAATAGAACTTAGTGAGCACAAAACTACAGTGTAAAATCATGTACACTACGTGCGCAAAACGGACGGGGCGGGACTTGAGGTTTTAATTCTTTATATGGTAAGGAGGGCAAGACTGGTGCCAATACACACCGAGTAATGACTTACTAAGAATGTTTGCATGAAGCGTTTGTTTTCCTGACCTAGTCTGGCCTCAAGTCTTCTTCTAAGAGATTGTGTAGAAAGATACTACGGTTTACTTCCCATTTGCACCTTTGGTTTCCCCTTCGCTTCAATTCTTAATGCTTATTTCAACATCTAGACCCGATACGGTGCATTTGAGACGTGCAAGATGTTCATCTTGTCTCGTCTGCACTTGTAATGTTGATGACCAGTAAACTGAATCTAACAAATCCAACTCTAATTACCTGTTTATCTTTCCTCGTAATCATAAATCATTTCATCACATCCGTTCGGCACGGGTCTTTATTGATTCTGGGTTCATTTCCTGTTCGATAATGTTAAGAGTATTCAAATTTAAAATAGATTCTAGAACATTTGTTCCATTGGAAAACACTAATGAACTTATTTTTTAAACAATGAATTTAATTGAAACACATTGTTTAAATTATTATTTGCAGTGTCAGTGATGTGATGTTAATGAGACACCGATGGTGATTGTCTTCATATTTAAATCAAAAATGTTATATAATTACTGCCAGGTACTTGAGATCAACGGGTGCTGAATTTATATAGTATGGAAAGGCGCATGCCTAGGGTTCATCGGTTCAACAGGTACATGAGTTTATATCAAACACAACCCACGAACGATTGCGATTATCTCCAATTAATTAAATCTCTGGACTGTGGGAGGAAAATGAAGCACCCGGAGTAAACCCACTCACACAGAACCAGGACAGATATCTGCTAAACCTTATTATTATGACATCAGAGTTCATATGTGTAACAAATGGACTCATCTTCAACCAAAGCTGATTGTTAGCGTAAGGTTGCTACTCGACGTCTCGTCTGCCATCCCACCCTCACGTACAAACCCGGAAGATAAAAACGATTCTTTTCCGACATGACAGGTGTATTTTTTGTTTTGTTTTGTTTTTTTTTTTCTTTCGCAGAGATGGATGGAAACGGTTAGAGGAAAACAATGTTTGCGAAGCTGGTACAACAAACACCATTATTCACACTCTATGGCTATGTTAGCACAAACAAACAATTAGCTGTGAGCAACAGATTGTTTGTTAACCCACCTGTACAAGTTTCGGGCACAATTGGTGCACGTTGTTTGCTTGGGAATGTAGGCTTTTTATAAATGCGTGATGCATAATGCAAAGCTTCGTACTCGAGTTTTACAGGATAGAACGATGAAATGGAAAGACTCACTACGGTCGTAAAATATGACCAATCAAACCATATGGGCCAGTTGATTTTGAGCTGATCTGCTTTTGTTTTCTTTGGAATGCTCGTAATTTCTGGACAATTACTTAGCCAAAGCCACAGGGGGCAAACCGGAGCCGTTAAGGGACGGCGTAGCTTCTGATTTTTGGTTCCAACCAACCCAGGAAGTCACATGATCAGCTGTCTAAGACATAGTCAAAGTAGGTGTGTTGTGATCTGGATGGAATAAAATCTAGCAGTCGTCCTATATATTTTTTAAAAGACTTTTTTTCCTTGCTACTGTCGCTTTAGGCTTGCTTATCACATGGTACTCATCTCTGTACGGCTACTTTGTGATTAATGTATTAAAAGCTGTAAAGCAAATAAAATTGACTTTGATTCGGATCAATGCTCAGCAATGGCGACAAGCAAGAAAGGTCCGACGAGTGCTTTAAAATTTGTGGGATAATTATCAAAGCATGGCTGGAGAGACTACTTTAACTACAAGCGTGCACAGTACTTCGTTTGCGATGGCACCATTGCTTAAAATCACGCTCGAAGTTCTTCGTACATACTTGGTACACGTGACTTTAGTGTACGAAAGTATTTTAGTCCGTAAATACAAACCACGTGGCCGCTCTGAAAGGCTGTGGCCAGCGTAAAAGTTTCTCAAACGAGAGCACTGAGGCTACTTTGTCCCGATCTGTCCATTCACACTTGAGCAGAAAAGAGGAATGTCAGGTCTCTGAGGTGAGATGGTGAGGATAGCTTCAGTCGATCACTTCAGGAAGTGCCCATGTGCTAAAATGAGCTTCGGAGGCACCGTGAAAAGGCTTAAGCAAATTGTTAAATTGATATACGATGAAAACCAGTGAGCTGGAGATCCCACTTTAATCCTTTAATTCGCCACCGTGCTGTAGATTGGTTATCGGCCAGTTCTCCGATGTCACTCGCCGAGGCGTATCTGCCTGACCTGACATGGTGACCGCGATTGCTGGCAGCCTATTCAACTTGACTCACTGGCTCAGATCTAGAGTTTCCCTTTCTCACTCTCTCCTTCCCTCACCTTGGTCTCGTCTCTTAGATCAGACACTTGTGTTACACGCCGCACATTTTAGATCGGTTTTTGTTGCGCGCCACTTTTCACTTGCGCCCAGAGGTAAAAGCGAAAAGTGAGCCTGAAATTATCGGGCATTATTTAAAAGGCCGTGTCAGCTTGCGGATATGCTAATTTCTATCGCCGGCAATTCTCTGACCTAAGAGTAGAAGCTAAGTGGCGTTCGTATGTCCATTAGCCACCAGAGTGTAGCTCTCTCGCAGTCTTGCTTTTTTATAATTAGTTCTCTTCGATAAATACCAGAGCTTGCAGAGATGCGCTCGTTACTTTTATGTGTGTGTGTGTATGTGTGTGTGTGTATTGGGGGGGGGGGGGTGGAGAGACACACACTTGGCAGCATATGCTAACTCCTAAACAACACTGATGTGTCTAAGTGTTTCGGAAAGCAAGGGCCTCAGTTCAGAAGGGTTACGTAATGGAGCCGGATTGTTCATTAAAGGCTTCCTGCTTAGTTGGTGGGGCGTGCCTCGGGTCCCCGGGCTCCTCCCGTTGCCACTCGCTCTACCCACATGCAAAACAAATATTAATTTTAGCCCAGAATAAACAACAACAGAAGCAGATGCACAGCAAGTCAAACATTTTGGGGGAGGATTGGCTGGCCTTGACTCAAGGGGTGGGCTCTGCAGAGGTTTGGTTGGATGTAATGAGAAAGATATTTCTATCTCTCTCTCTTTCTCTCCCTCCTTTTTTGCCTCTATAGACCAAACTCCCAGACAGTGCTGTGCGTACTCGCCACCGTTAGATGGAGCACTTGCTGTCGGGTGGCCTTGACTCTGCCGGTCTAGATTCCAGGCTTCTGTGTCTACACATTCACATAGATAAGGCTGATTAGATAATTAGTATCACCACTGATTATGCCCCCAGTCATCACGCTGGCCCATATTTCAATTTACAGAAGAAGCATCGTCGACTCCAGTCTAGGAGAAATGTTGTCATTTTAGCCAGGCTAAATAGACCCTTTTTTAACATTTGATTACCATCAGTATTCGTATTTTCTGTGAAACAAGCTGTTTACGGCGTTTGAACAGCCTCCACAATTCAAGACAAACTTCCCTGAAGGTTTTTCAAAATCAGTTTGTGCCCAGTCTAACCTACTCGAGGTTGCATGTGGTGTCTTGATTATTTTAGATGCTAGACGTATCGCATCCTATTCAGTTTATGCTCCCGCTTGGACCACTGCTTCTCATAGCTCCATTCTAGCTTTGTAAACTGTATGACTTAAGAAAAGGCTTATTTAAAAAAAAAAATCACAACACTAATGTAAACAAGACTAAGCTAGTGCAGGTTCTGTGTGTAACGTGACCTATGTTAGCATCATGAGTGCGTGTCAGAGAACAATAGAGTGAATGATATTCGAATGTATTTCTGCCCTTTTCTCATATACAAACTGACAGCTTGGTTGCCTCC
>JAOUQU010000002.1:1180978-1192315 GCA_028566735.1 Ammoglanis amapaensis
AGATTGTTTACTATTTGTTTTCTTGTAATTTTGTACTTAAATATTTTACTAATTATTGACTTAAGTTGTTCACATTTTTAAATCCCTGATTTAATTAATCGATGGTGTAAAACTTCTTCATGGTGTTATAAAATAAAAACATTGTCATACGAGCAGTTATAAAAGCTTCTCAGTGTTGGTTGTACTTTGTATGAATACGTATGTGACATATTGATTTTATAGATGGATAGATTTATTATTATTATTATTATTATTATTATTATTATTATTATTATTATTATTATTAGAGTTCTGACTGAAATCTGTTATGATGTGATAACAGTGAACTCTACACCGGAAGTGCTTTATTTATTTATTTATATAGATATTTTATTGTATTTTGGCGCGTCTTTAAAATAGTTTTGCGCTGATGGAAACTTGCGCTCAGGCGCGCGCGCGCTTTTCTGGGATCTCACTCGCGCCGTGACGTCAGCGTCTCTGTCCCGCCTCCCTCGCTCTCCCCACTTGCGCGTTTCTGATTGGCTGAGACGGAATCCGCGGAATGTACCGAGACGCGTTAAATAGCGCCTTCGAGCCGAATGTCCGCAGTGAACAGAGAAGAAGAACCCGCAATAACCGACAGGGGGGGGGAGAGATAAAGAAGAGCAGTATTTACATCATATGTAAAGATTTATTTCAATAAACCGGCAGGAATAAAGACTTTTGGATTTTATTGAACTTTTTTTTTCTCTCTCATAAAAGGATCTGTTCTTTTTATTATTATTTTTTAAATATATATATATTGTTTCCAGCAGGTGAGCACCTCGTTTGAATAGATAAAGTATTACAAATATATATTCATTGTTTGTTCATGTGGTGATGATGTTCGGTGTGATGCAGGAGGTGCTGAGAGGTTCATCATGATGTTGCGGCTCCTGTGTTTACTCCTGATGCTCTGGAGTTCAGAAAGTCTCCAGATCACAGGTAATATTGTCTTAAATACTATTACAACTAATACGTATTATTAATAAAACTTAATACTTACTGTATTTTGTATGTACAGTGTGACATCATTAGTATGTGTAGCATCTTTGCATTATTATTTCTTAAAATCATTTCACGTCCTTCGTTTTCTTTACATTTTCCCCTCGAAAAAGCAAATTACTTATTTTATATTAAATAAATACATTGGAAACAGATTGAATTATTAGTAATGATGCAAATCCATCCAACGGCTATCATTAACCCTTTCTGTGATGTTTCAGAAAGCCGGGACGATAGCGTCTACGACCTCTTCGAGCTCTCCCGGGTGAATAAAAAGCAGCACGGGGTGAGCTTAGTCAAGGGACCCGACCCCAACAGCCCCGCTTACAAAATCCTCCACCCCAACCTGATCCCCGCCATCCCTGAGCCCTCCTTCAGGGACCTCATCTACTCCATCCAAGAGGAGAAAGGCTTTCTTTTCTTGGCCAACATCAAGCAAGCCAAGAAGACCAGGGGCAGCCTTTTCATCGTGGAAAGAAAAGATGGCACGGGGCCCGTGTTCGAGATCATCTCCAACGGAGATGCCAACACGGTAGACTTGATTTATACCATGCCCAACGGGCAGCACATGATCTCCATCGAGGATGCCAGGCTGGCCAGTGGGAGCTGGATGAACATCACGCTGTTCGTTCAAGAGGACCGCGCACAGCTCTACGTCGGTTGTGAGGAGATAAACACCAGCGAACTGGATGCACCCATCCATCAGATTCTGACGCAAGACGTCGCCGATGTGGCGACCCTGAGGATCGGCAAAGGAGCCGTGAACAACAGATTCATGGTAAGTGGTGCTGACTTGAAGATTTCTTGGAATGGTCTATTATGAGTAAGAAACTAAAGTTCTTTGCTCACTTGCAGCTTTTGACTTTTGGTAAGGTGTGTGTGTGTGTGTGTGTATGTGCGTGTGTGTGTGCGTGTGCGTGTGTGTGTATGTGTGTGTGTGTGTGTGTGTGTGTTGATCTCTGAGCGAGCTAAAAAAGAAAAAGAAAGAAGAAGCAAACTGCCTTGGGGTCCACAAGGACCGAGTTTGGAATCACTAATGGAAAGAATGATTTAACCACCGCTTAACTTTCTGACTATATTCCTAAGCAACCTAAAGTAATTCTAAAAGAATTTTACCTACAGGGAGCTGTCCGTTACTTCTCCCGACTTGAACATGTGCTGATTATTTCCACAGGGAGTGCTCCAGAATGTGCGCTTTGTCTTCAAAACCACTTTGGACACCATCCTCCGCAACATGGGATGCGATAGCTGTAAGTAATTACGATAAGCATAAGGATGAATTTCATGAAAGCCAGATGGTACCCGTGCTAATCGTATGTGCAATTTTACAATACAGCTTCTTACATGACAGACGTCGTGACCGGTTCCAGTCCGGCCATCCGCACCGATTACACCGGCCACAAGACCAAAGGTTGGAGCGTCGTTCTTGTTTGTCTCGGTCTGACTCTTTCTTTTTTACTGAGTACCGAAGTCAAAACGTTCACACGTGTGTCATTGTGATCATGGTTTAGACCTTCAGGATGTCTGTGGCTTCTCTTGCGAGGACTTGACCAGCATGTTTAAGGAGCTCAAGGGGCTCGGTGTGGTGGTTAGGAAGCTGTCGATTGACATCCACCAAGTGGTGAGTATCAAAAACAGCTGCTCCTAATGTCAACACACTCCATGCCTCATCACCGCAGTGTTTAGTTTGTTTCAATAAACCTTCTTTTAAGTGCCAGACTTGAGTCCCACGTGATAAACAATTAGTCACCATTTTATCTATTTTATCAATACAAGACGTCTCAAATTCCACGTCTCGTTTTCACGACCATACAGACAGCACAGAGCAACGAACTCAAAGAATACTTCAAGATCTCCACTGGGGTCTGTAAGCACAATGGCGTTATTTACAAAGACAAGGATGAGTGGACGGTCGACAGCTGCACCCACTGCACCTGCCAGGTAATTCTTATTTATATTAGATATTGATTATGATCATAATACAGTGTTTCCATGGTGATTTCGGGACGTATTATGACCCAAGGAGGGGTCTCAAAGCCAACAGTGACCACAGAGACTTCGCTCATGAACGTACCCACTGGTAGGGTAGACAAGTCACGATCTAAAACGTCCTTGAACAAGGCACCGAAACTTTAACTGTTTTCTGTGCACTGTGGTTAGAGCTGCTCACTGCTGCCCCCTAGTGTGTGTTTACTAATGTGTAGAATTGTGTGTTTCACAGCACGGATTGGGTTAAATATGTTACAATGGTAACAGTGGTGGAAAAGTGTTCTAATTTCTAATTATTTCACTATTGCTCTAAAATATAAGCTTTGTTTCTGTAGAACTCTGCAATTATTTGCCGTGAGATGTCCTGCCCGCTCATGCCATGTGCCAACGCCACTGTACCCGACGGCGAATGCTGCCCACGTTGCGGAACTCGTAAGTCAAGTTTCGTTTCAGTTTAACTAAAGATCTGGCATCAGACGCATTTAACAGAACCGATCCTTACAGCCAACGACATGGCCGAGGACGGCTGGTCACCCTGGTCCGAATGGACCCACTGCTCGGTGACCTGCGGCCGGGGCATCCAGCAGCGCGGGCGCTCCTGCGATCGTATAAACAGCAATTGCGAGGGCACCTCGGTACAGACCAGGGACTGTTATCTTCAGCAGTGCGACAAGCGATGTAAGTCCGAGTTCGTTTCACCGTACGTCTGATGTATTGAAATAAACACGCCATCCTCATGTCAGACCATTTTCTTCGACAGTCAAGCAAGACGGAGGCTGGAGCCACTGGTCTCCCTGGTCTTCATGTTCAGTCACATGTGGCAAAGGTGTGATTACACGTATCCGGCTCTGCAACTCACCTACCCCTCAAATGGGAGGCAAGGACTGCCAAGGAGAAGGCAGGCAGACCGAATCATGCCAGATGAGCCCTTGTCCAAGTAAAAGCAATGTTGTATTAAATATAGCATTATTTGAGTATTTTGTTCCCGAGACTTATCATTATGTGTCGCTGTGTGTCTGTGATTTAGTCAGTGGAGGTTGGGGCCCGTGGTCACCATGGGACGCTTGCACCGTCACTTGTGGTGGAGGACTGCAGAAAAGACTTCGCCTCTGTAACAATCCTGTTCCTAAATATGGAGGGAAAGAGTGCATCGGGGACTCCAAAAGCACCCGGTTATGCAACTCTCAGGACTGTCCTGTTGGTAAGCACTACGACCAGTTTACAGATTCTTATCCCAATCTATTCACATCCAATCATCCCATTTATATTTCACGTCTACGATGGCAGGCATCCTATTTACACCAAAGAAAGTTTCCACGAACACACATATGTCCTGATTGCTAAGCTGGATTTATATGGAGATCCATGAAAGTCCATTATCAAGCTGAACTAACACGAAACTCATCATTTTTCAACAGACGGGTGTCTTTCAAACCCTTGCTTTGGTGGTACCAAGTGCATTAGCTTCCCTGACGGTTCATGGAAGTGTGGCGACTGTCCGGTTGGGTACGCTGGAGACGGCATCCACTGTGAGGACATCGATGAGGTACGAACATTGCATGAGCAAACATCTCATACTTAAACGTCTTAAGTCTTAAGTCACGTGTCTTCTTTGTCCCACAGTGCAAAGCTGTCCCCGAAGCATGCTTTACACTGAACGGAGTCCATCGCTGTCAGAACACCGAGCCAGGCTATAACTGTTTACCGTGTCCACCTCGCTACTCTGGAGCTCAACCTTTCGGCAGAGGCATCGAGCAAGCCATGGACAGCAAACAAGTAAGTCAAGTTCTGACCAACGTTCTCGTCGCTTTTTATTCAAGCAGAAAGACTTCATCATGTCCTCTCTGCTTTAGGTCTGCGAACCATTGAACCCTTGTAAGGATGGCAGCCATGACTGTAACAGGAACGCCAACTGTATTTACTTGGGCGTGTTTTCGGACATAATGTACCGCTGCGAGTGCAAACCTGGATATGCTGGTAACGGCCACATCTGTGGAGAAGATACTGACCTGGATGGTTGGCCCAACACCAACCTCCACTGTGTAGAAAACGCCACCTACCACTGTAAAAAGGTAGCTAACGGTCCTTCTTATTTATACACAGACATCTTTTCGTTACGTTTTAATCAAGACATCTAATGTTTTTTTTGTTGTTGTTTCCAGGACAACTGCCCCGACCTTCCAAACTCTGGGCAAGAAGACTATGACAAGGATGGCGACGGAGATGCTTGTGATTTTGATGATGACAACGATGGTATCCCTGACGATACGGTAAGATTCGAATTGGTACGCTCATTCCTGCCATTATTTTGAGATCCTTGTTTATGTGGAACGCAGCGTCGCCAAGAACGAGTGGAGGGGGGGTGGGGAGAAAAGGAGCGAGTGTGTAAATAAAATATAAATCTAGTTTTTTAATGGACGTAGAAGTTTAATGTGGGGTGAAAGCTCAAACTGAAGAAATAAACATGATCCTTCTTAGGTTCAAAACATGGTGCGATGCAGGCGCTGTTATTTACGACTGCCCTTGAACATTTATTTATAAATTTGCTTGAATGGCCATGAATTAAATTATAATTTATTTTTTCCGAAACAGGACAACTGCCAATTTGTCTTCAATCCAGGACAGTACGACCAAGACCAGGATGAAGTTGGCGACAGCTGCGATAACTGCCCATACGATAACAATCCGGACCAAGCCGACACCGACAAAAATGGAGAAGGCGATGCATGCGCGATTGACATCGATGGTGACGGTAAGAAGGAAAACTTGCGTGCCACGGATGGCTTTATTGAAAACATACACGATTAAATATGGAGTCTAATAAATTCCTGTATATCCCAGGTATTCTAAACGAGAAGGACAACTGCCCATACGTGTACAATGTTGATCAGAGAGACAACGACTATGATGGGGTCGGAGACCATTGTGATAACTGCCCGTTGGAGCATAACCCTGATCAGGTAGGTGTCTCTACCGTCATTAGCCAAGTACTGAGACGATGCATATCGCATTCCCTGTATGGACATGGGGGTCTGGACGCTATGACAGGATCCGCTATCATATGGCGCCCCTGGAAATGATGAAGTTAAGGGTCTCGCTCAAGGACCCAACAGTACATGTGTAGCCTGGATTCGACCCCCCCAATCTTCCGGTTCATTGCCCAAAGCTCTACCGACCAGGCTACACTGGCTCTGTGTAACATCTCCACAACAGCTTCATTCTTGACTTTCTACCTACAGGTCGACTCTGATTCAGACAACGTGGGCGACAAGTGCGACAGCAACCAGGACATCGATGACGACGGTCATCAGAACACTCTGGACAATTGTCCGTACATCCCCAATGCCAACCAGGCCGACCACGACAAGGACGGCAAGGGTGATGCATGCGACCATGATGATGACAACGATGGCATCCCTGACGAAAAAGACAACTGCAGGCTGGCTTTCAACCCAGACCAGTTAGATTCTGATGGTAAGATTGATTCCATCAGTGTCCAGCGTACATGATTGATTGATTTTATTTGACACATATTTGTCATTTCTTCCAGGCGATGGACGGGGAGACATTTGCAAAGATGATTTCGACCAAGACAACATTCCTGATATTTTGGATGTTTGCCCAGAGAACTTTGCCATTAGTGAGACTGACTTCCGTAGGTTCCAGATGGTTCCTCTGGACCCCACAGGAACGTCACAAATTGACCCCAACTGGGTGGTTCGCCATCAAGGCAAAGAGCTTCTACAGACGGTCAACTGTGACCCTGGCATTGCTGTTGGTGAGTACGATCACATTTCAATATCACAATCGTACATGTTGACAAGAATAATCATCGACCTTAATGTTTATTTATAGGCTATGATGAGTTTAATGCTGTGGACTTCAGTGGAACCTTCTTCATCAATACCGACCGAGACGACGATTACGCCGGCTTTGTGTTCGGGTATCAATCAAGCTCCCGCTTCTATGTGGTGATGTGGAAACAGATCACACAGACGTACTGGTCCCAGACCCCCACGAAAGCCCAAGGTTACTCAGGATTATCCATCAAAGTTGTGAACTCGACCACAGGTCCAGGAGAGTACCTCAGGAATGCTTTGTGGCATACCGGAGACACCCCAGGACAGGTGAGCTAATTATTTCAACCGTTTATATATGTTTGTTTCTATTTTGAGGCACGTTTGTTGTATTCATGATGCACGTGTTTTTCATTTATAGGTACGCACTTTGTGGCATGATCCTAAGAAAATTGGCTGGAAGGACTTCACTGCGTACAGATGGCAACTGATTCACAGGCCTAAAACCGGACTTATCAGGTCGGTGGTGTTGCATGTAATATTAATTAATTGTATAATAATAAATAATTGTAATGATGGCTCGAATATTTTCATTTTAATTCGTTTTGTTCAATTCTAGAGTCATTATGTATGAAGGCAAGAAGGTCATGGCGGATTCCGGGCCTATTAGCGACAAGACGTATGCCGGTGGAAGACTCGGCCTTTTTGTCTTCTCTCAAGAGATGGTTTACTTCTCAGACCTCAAATACGAATGCAAAGGTAATTTTGGGTCTTTCATTTCCACTAATATCGACCGTTTAAACTTCGGGATGTAACCATGGTTTGTTTTCGTTTATCTTCCAGATGTATAACACGATCACTGAGAGCTCCTTTGTAAAAGCGCCTACTATTTTTGTCATCAACCTAATTAAATCTGTATTATGGGACAAAGCCTTGGGAACTCTTTGTTATTATTGGACCAAGATTTCACACAAAACAAACCCCGGAAGCTAGAAGGTCGTATAACCTTTCTGGCTCGCATCAGCTTAATAAGGATCCTAAACCTGCAACAACAAAAGAAAAGCAGGTAAAGCTTCATCTCTGCAAGAAACAGAAAGACACTGGTACAACTTTCTGAACAGGCCTCCTGCTTTGAGGATTAACAAGGAAGGTAAAAGTGCAAAGATCTGCTGTGGACTATAAACAAGAGAGGAAGCATCTTCTCAGAACATGAAGAAAAGCAGTCTGAGCTCTAGGTGGGTCCAAGGTCTGTCGGAGGAACTGTTAAAGGGATGGTGCACCCAGATATGTGCTGTTACTTCAATGAAATAAGTGATGCGTGTGTGTATGTGTGCGTGTGCGTGTGTGTTTGGAAGACCCCAGTTGCTGGCTGGAATGCCAACTGAAAAGCCACTTGCCTTTTTCTAGAGGCGTTAAACGATTTCTGATGTTCTCAGGGTTCAAATGACCTTCGTCATCAGTCTTTTGCAGCAAAGCAGTGGGTTCGAGATTCTTTTTAAAAGCTGTTTATAGCCTATCAGAGTAATCGGGGGGTTGCTGTCTGTTACTATGTAACGGGTAAATAGATGCTCGCTGTCAATTTGTACTTATGTATATTTTTGACACCATGGAATCATATTATTTTCCTCTCAACCTGAGGAAACCAGGGGTGTCCAGTGATTCTGTAAAGTGTGTGTATGTGGGTGAGGTGGGGGGGGGTGGCTTTATTCAACCTGACATCTATTGAATCATTACATTTTATTATTAAAAACAAATTAAATATATTACGACATATTTTTTTTTATTGGCAAATAAAAATAGAACCTTTCATATTTGAAGACAGCATCAATTTTAGATCAATTTGTGTCATAAAATGCACAAAAAGTCAGAACAGAAAAAAAAAATTAATAATTTAAAATGTTTATATTGAATTTGCTGAGTTTATGAGAGAAAAAACAAAAGAATAAATGATAATCGAATTGTGGGACAAAATCAACACACTGGTCGCATTTTTATTGAGTTTATGATCGATGGAAATCTGAACGCGAGCCACAATCGGCCCCCGGGTCCGGATTTTGGACATGTCTGGATAAAACCATCACACATGTACTGGATCTTTGACGTAACACTTTCATGCTTTGTATCCAGGTTCATTTGGATGTCAAACGGGAACGTTGAGATACAAACATCATCTCCACCAATCACATCACGATCAGTACAAATTAATTTTATTATTATGTTCAGAGAGCAAGTGCGGTACAATCGAACACTATTTACTGCGCTCAAGCCTCCCAACCCACCCACCCACCCCCAAAACAGGGCATACATGCATTTTTTAAAACGATGTTGTGCTTAATGAGTGAATGAAGCCTTTTAAGTAATAAGTTATTAGTAATTTTGTACGTGTGTTAAGAAGTTATTTCATGTGTATAGATATGTTCTATTTAAATAATTTATCAGGAGGTGTGACATGACATTGGAAGTGTTTTGTCTGTATAAACTGTTTGCACAGTGACTTAAGGATGTTTTATTGTCTTTTTTTGTTGTTGGTTGACTCCTCCCCTTTTTTTGTACAATGACGGTTACCTTGTATTTTAATATTTCAAGTTGTACCCAATACAGTGCTGTTTTTACTCATATATTTTCAATGAACAATAAACAGTATAAATAAACGCGGTCTCTAGGAGTCTTTCGCACTGAACGATGCGAGCAGTACGAAGATGAAAATGCATGATACAGACAAAAGTATGTAGACGCTGAGTATTTAGGCATCTAAAAAGTATTAAGACGAGCAGCTTGTTGGACAACCAAGCATTGTACTTTGTCAAATCAAACCCCATATGCATAGTAAACACACGACGATGTACGGTAACGTTAAAAATAAAGATATCCATACGTTCACAACATTTAGTTCGCAAGTATTACATAGTCGTGCACATTTGGAAGTATGATGACGTTTCGGGCGCCGCTCCAAGCTACTCCTAGCTTTAAAGAATAATTCTTCATGTCTCTTTAAATCACCAGAAGCACTGAAGCAAAGCCACCGCAAGATAAATTCTCACACGGCCCATGCAAATAATTGTTTTTCTGTTTAGTTCAACTGGAAAAGACTCGAAGGAGTCACTGGTAGGTTGTGGCGGTTATCTTTGGCCGTGCTGACAGCAGTGAATCCCACTAGAGCTACGACGGGGTCGGTAGTGTAGGTGGTCCTGCAGATGCTCTATTGTGAGTCGGGGGTATGTAATGGAAAGTACTGGTCATGATCTCCCAACGGATGCGGGACATTTCTTGTTGTGTGGCAGATCTCATGGTTGTACTGGAAGGGCTCATCTGCTTCAGGAAAGATTATCAACGTGTATGGGTGTGGAATAAAATGCCTTTATACATTTATACTGAAGGGTTCAGCAATGGCTGTCTAGCAAGGCCTGGATTTGAACCCCTGATCTACCGGTTAATAGCCCAAAGCTTTTAACACCCCCCGGTTGTATCTTGATCAAGAACTGTGTGTGACCAGACCCGTGTGTAGTTCTTCCTATGTATCAATTTTTGCTCAGGGTTTTGAGAGGTAGCTGTCTCTGTGAGTGTGTGTGTGTGTGTGTGTGTGTGTGTGTGTGTGTGTGTGTGTGTGCGTGTGCGTGTGCGTGTGCGTGTGTGTGTGTGTGTGAACTTGAATTTTATCTCAGTCATTGCGTACAATGATGTAGTGACCGACTGATATAATGAATGGCATTATGGTATAAAGTTAAAATTCATTATAATTAATTATTATTAATTATTAATTAATATTTTGTTGCACTTTATTGCAATTTTTCACAACAAACTTTTTCTGTTAAAACGAGGCTATTTATTGTTTTTCAGGTTTAAATAAACAATTACAGTTTATTTAACACATGCCGGTTATTCCTTCTTTACTCAGATCAGGAGTGGCGGAGATGATAGAACCTTCTTCCAGCAACTCTGAAAGAGCAGAACTCGATAAAGTTGGCGTGCTGACCAGCAGAGAGACAATTCCACTATCCAGAGAGTCGGAAAAGCCGTCCACGTCTGAAGCAGAAGGAGAGCTGAAGGCCATCTCGCATTCCAACAGCAGGTTCCTCATCTGATCTTCACTTAACCGCTGTAAACAAAATCAGAAAAACACAAACGTAAACTGCACCCAGGTGTAAAACAGTGATATACATATCTCTCTCTCTCTCTCTCTCTCTCTCTCTCTCCGTCCGGATGCCCTTCCTGACGACGACCACCAGTAAGTGGTGGGAACTTTTAAGACTACTGGACAATTTCACATTTCCCATCAACCTAGTGCATGGTTTTGGACTGTGAGAGGAAACCGGAGTCCCCGGTTTGACACGGGGAGAACATGCAAACTCCGCACAGAAAATCCTGACCAAACTCCAGCCCGACCCGGGGATCAAACCCTGGACTTCTTGCTGTGAGGCGACAGTGCTATAACCACTCAGCCACCGTGCCGCCATATATATGTGTGTGTGTGTGTGTGTGTGTGTGTGTGTGTGTGTGTGTGTGTGTGTGTGTGTGTGTGTGTGTGTGT
>JAOUQU010000002.1:1265914-1301495 GCA_028566735.1 Ammoglanis amapaensis
TAACGACCCCAAATTATCCGACTGAATATCCGACACGGAGGCTTCATTTCCGACCGGAACCGGACTGGATCGGATAGATTAAAATTGTTCGGACATTCGGAAACCGGATATCCGGTGCAACCCAAGCTAAAATAGACTTATTATCAGATTTGAGTCTGATAAGTCAGGTTTACCTTGTAGAGGAACATTTGATTTGATTGGTGAAGGTTCCTTTTTGCGAGCCTGGAAAACCACAGCTTTGTTTGGAGACCTTTTCAGTTTGAAGTCACATTCATCTGCAACTAGAAGGAGGACAGATATTTCACACTTACAGCGTTTGTTTTATTGACGATACTTTAGTTTATGCAAAGGTAACCATTAAACACTGATCAGGCTTAGAAGACAACCTGGACTAATGTTAAAATTACTGTATATCATAATACTTTAGTTTGTTAAAGGAATGTAAAAGTGGATTAACGGTGCTCTAATATCAACACTTCTTTATTACTTATTAGTCGTGTAATCGTGTAACTCATGGGAGTCATGTAATCCTGGGCATGTGTGAGCTTCTACTAATACAATCCAATGACACTACATAAGCCACTTAAAGATGCAGTTGGTTGGCGTGAGATTATTTTAGCCGTTAATCGTTTGACGACTAATTCTGAATTAATTCTGAAGTCATTCGTTTAAAGTCTTTTTGCATGATCTGTACCAGTGGGTACAAATGTAAGAAAAGATGTCAGTGAGTTCAGTGTCGGAAAAGTTTGGTATAATATGGCATAAATAAGTAAAATGTCAGTATTTCTGAATTATAAATGTTACAGAAATTCAGAAGGAAAACAGCCTCAGCTGGGTTAGGATAGGTTGGTCTTATTATCAGTCATTATTTTAAGAAAACATCGTGTACTCTGTGTGTGTGTGTGTGTGTGTGTGTGTGTGTGTGTGTGTGTGTGTGTGTGTGTGTGTGTGTGGTGACTGAGACTCTCTCTCGTGCAGGAAGCTGACAGGGTTCCTCCTGGCTGGATCTGGGTCGTCAGTACTTTTATACGGATCAGTGTTTGACTCGCCTTCGTTACCGTTGTCTTCATTAGTGACGTCATAATGTGGAGAACCGCTGTTAGGCTTAGAACTGCACGTTATTCTTCTCCTCGCTACGTTAGTCTGTTTAACGCCATGTACTGAACCTTCCGACGGTTTTATATCACCACCGACTTCCTCACGTTCCTCTTCATCACTCGAGTCATCTTTTCGCTGCCGAAAATTCCTCCTCGCTGTCTTTTTAAACATCCTCTTAAACTAAAACGTCTCAACAACAAAACCACGACTCACGCCATTTCCCTGTCAGGGTGAATTTCAAAATAAAAGTCGAAGGTTTTGTAGTGCACTCTTTAGTTGATTTTTTTTACTCATCTGTCATCATTTTCGGTTGATTTTTAGACAGTTTTCGATCACATACTCAATGAAATATATATATATATTTAAAAAGTATTTCATTATACGTTGTTAACGTTTTTGCAACAGCATAGCCACGACGTGATTTCTTTACTTTTCTGTCACAAGCACTGTTTGTATAGTCAGGAATTACTTCTAAAATGATTCACAATACTATCACTTCTACTACTAATAATAATAAATAACAATTATATAACAACATTTACGTACTACATCAGTTTGCTTCCATTTTTACATTCGTGTCGATAATCTCTTATTCTGCTTTTGGATTTAAATATGGCCACTAGAGGTCACTGTGGATTTTAAACAAATGTGGACTAAACGAGCATGTTCATGATTGAACGCTTCAAACACCTTTGTGTGATTAAATATGTACATTGTTCAGTGTTTCGGTGGATAGTTTAAGCATTAACTTAATAATAATAAACTATTTATACATGGAAACATTGTGTAACTTTAACAACGATTTATAAGATAAGATTTATTTACTTTTCAACATCAAAAATACAACAAAGAGTAGTAATGACCTCACCAAGCAATGCAAGCTAAATTGATAGCAAAGAAACAATATAAAAGTGTATTAAATGAACTAAAAGGGCGGTACAGTGGCTTAGTGGTTAGCACTATTGCTTCACAGCAAGTCCTGGGTGCGATTCCTGGGTAAAGCAAAACTGGACGTTCTGTGTGGAGTTTCCTCCAACAGTCCAAAGACTTACAGTAAAGTTAATTGGAGATACGGTAATTGTCGCGTGTTTGTGTATATCTCTGTACCCTGCAGCAGACTTAAAACAAAAAGGTTTATTCGTCACGTTCATAGTCATACACAGTACTACAACTGACATGTGAAAGGCTTTTATGACTGCTCAGCCACAACATAATAAAAAGTCTTAGCATTTACTTAGCATAACTTATGAAGGCAGCTTTTTTCTAAGACATATATAAAAACATTTTCTTAACATATATAAAGTGCTGCAAACCTATATTACTATGAAACCTGCTAAGCATCACCTAAACACTCCATCCTGAGAAAAATGAAAGGTTTGTTGAAAGTTGCAAGAATAAAATACTATATTCTATGTTGCAGTGTATGAACTAAATTCATTTAGGTATAATTAAGACCTTACCTTAATCAATCTGTTCAAATTTTTCTCTAAAAAAATAACAAGCAAGGCTTTCAAACCTGCCATTCTGAGACACGGTGGCACCAAAGACTGATAACTACACTTTTAAAGAACAAAGGGGTTGTAATGGTCAAGCAGCATGACCTTTAATGACCCATAAGCTCTTTTAACGTTTTAAATAAATCTTTTTTACTGTGCTGCTTAAAACGCTAAATTGATCTGCATAGGGTAGAAGGTAGAGTATAATTTAGAATAGAATTATACATCAAATTTAAGGTCCTGGATTTCACACAGATTTGCTTTAGGGAATAATAAATATTTGCAACCACAGTTAAAACAAAGCAACTCGGGTTGAGTGAAGTGGAAATTATTTCATTGCACCAAAAGGGGAGTTAGTATTGGAAGATTTTCATGACATGAAGACTCTGTACCCATTATGCACCCATAATATTTGTGATTCTGTAAACGATTTTCAAGGATGTTTGAATGTATGAATTTGTCTGTTGCCTTCACGATGATCTCCAATCCATTCCTTAATTCACTGAAATACAACATAACATGTAACCAGTCCTATAAGAATTTAAAACAAAAACATGTTGGTTGTACTCAGTAAAAGATTGATTAGCTAGAAGAACTGCACCCAGAATATTGTTTCAGAAGTTCGGAGCGCATTGTTCCTGCTTTAGCAACTTTTAATGAAAATATTTATTCTTTTTGTGGATTTTTTTATGTCACAAATGTTTTTCCTTAGCACCTGCTTACTCTGTAACCCTCATACTAATGCACTTTTTCCTGTAGGATGAGGGCTCATGTGCTTCCTCTAAAATACAAGAATTGTCACAACTACATTTTTTCAAACTGTCATAAAGCATATAGCAGGTCAACATGCAGTGTCATATAACAGATTGCACAATAAGCAAGTCAAAACAAGTCAAAGATCTAGTCATTAAAGCATTAAACATATTTATATATAAAAAATACCAGAAGGAATAGAGATACCAGTCTATCATAAAGACAATGAGAATATATACTGTAGAACTACAGCCAAACTTGTAAGGCCAGTCTATAAACATTGTTAGAGAGACAGAAAAGCTTTTTTTTATGACAGCAACGTCAATTGTCACTCTGAATGAGATACAAAAATCAGAAGGTGATATTCATAGAAAAAGATGAGGCAACAAAGTTAGACAATATTATTTTCACCCATCCTGTGTGTTGTGTACCGGACACATATAACAATTTTTCCTACATATTTAACACAATCCGTGCAGTGAAACACACATTTACACACAATAGTGAACACACTCCAGATCACTGTTGGTTCATGCATACTATATCTGCAGAAGAAACTCTTATCAGCCCATAGTTTAACTTTAACTTTAAAAAAAACGCAAAATAATTTTGCATTAGGAAACGCATGTTGAACAATTATCAATCGATTGCAATTGTCATACATATTCTTTGAAGTGGTTCTAATGTTTTGGCATATCAGAGTAATTATCAATTGTCATCAGTGGTAGCAGTTGGTGTACAATCAATCTCAGGTTTCCAAAGACTACTGTAGAAAAAATGTCTTCCTGTGGAAAACAAGTGCCTCCTAATAGATTATTCATGTAGATTTTATTTGGTCTCAGTCCAACACGTGGAACAGTCTTTGTCCTATTCTGATTTCGATCTGGGCTGGGCATTACTTTAGAATGGTGTAACGGTTTGTACACGACAAGTCAGACTGGCTTTTATTTTGTTTATAGTTTAATGTCTGTGATTGCTTCAGGAGTGAAAACGTAATCAGATCTTTTCATAGAAGCTGTGAAAACATCCTGTTCTTTGTCTAAAACCTTGCTGCATTTGAAAAAGGATTATGGTTTTCAACTTATTAGTTTTTTAGATAAAAGTGCTGATATTAAAGTGTCATAACGATAAATGTAATTGTTTGTTGAATCTTTATGGACAGATTTCATTATTGTTTACCAGCACACACAAGAACTAAATAAAGGCCTCGTTGGTGACTCTTGGTTACCATTTAATTGGTATGTCAATGATGCTTCTTAAAAATAACACAACGTAATTTGAGTCAGCCCTGGGAACAGTAGTAAATCTAAAGTGAACGTCATGCTGTATGTAATTATTCTTCCAGGAAGTAAAAATATAAAACACACAAGTTTTAGTTTTGTACTTTGAAGTCCTGACATGCGCTAGCAGTGTGGCTTATTTGAAGCAGTGTATTCAGGTTGCTTAAAATATCCCTACAGTTATGGAAAGAACAATCATGTATAATTTATGTTATAAACAAGTACAGTAAAGGATCAGACCTTATGTACTGTATGTGCTCATCTTATTATGGCTATGAATACTAACATATGCGCTAATACTTTCAGCGCTATTAGCATGCCACTTCTGTGTTTTTGCCTTTCTTGCCTGAGGTAAAAGTACTTGGCTTAGTTTCAAGTGAAACTTGTTTGTTTTTGACTGTCGGGTGAAAAAAAATACAACTAAAGTCTTGTTAAGCTTTTATCAAATTCAGCCGGTGAATTTAAATGCCTGGTAATCTATTTAAGATTTAATGCTTGCTTATGATTACACAAGTCATATAAAATATTAAAGTCTTCTCTTTTTTGTAGATACACTTAACTGTTATAAATAAGAATCTTTTTTGCTGACTCGGTTCTATACAGATTACCAGTGATTCAATTCAAAACAGCCCAAACTGTGAGTCAAGACCTGCGCAAGTCTAGACCGAATGAATAGGATTAGGAGACTTTTAACCAGCAGTTCTTGCTATTTAGATTCTCTCCCCCTGTAGACAAATATCCAAACAAGGTTTGCATAGAACCCACAAACTTCTTTTTGAATTCTTTGTCATTTCTTTCTTGTTAGTCTTGAATAGTATTTTCAACATAATTTCGATGTATGTATGTGCAGTCAACATTTGCAAGTCTTTGACTTTTATGCATTTTTACCCAGACCTCCTTGCAAAATGTCTTGATCTTCAATAAAACATAAACACTATAACCCATTCCCAAATTAGTTCGATTAGCTATAGGAAATATTCTGCTTTGATTGGGATCATCCACTCTTATAGCATTGTGAACTGGTACATTTTATAAATAATTTAGAAGTAATTTGGAAATCATCCTCTGCATCTCCAGATTAATCCATTTAGTACTTAAACAGATGTAAAATTCTTAATAAAATGTCATAAAAGAGAGGATCTCAGTGGCTCCCTGGGTGCCATTGCTATGTAATGTGTGTTCACTGATGCCCCCTAGTGTGTGTCACTAGTGTGTAAATGTTCGTTTCACTGCACGGATTGGATTAAATGTGGAATAATCACAGCGGTTAAATAAGTATTTTAATTTCTAAATGTTTGTATAGATGGAAAGCTTTTTTAAAAGATTGATATACGCTTATTTTATATTTAGAAACATACATTTGACATTTTTTTCCTGCATTGTCTTTAGATGCAACAACTGAAATATCACTTTTAATGTGTGAACAAGATTGTTCCCTACTTTTGTTTCTCTCTGTGCCTGTTGGTGATCCGCTCAAAAATCTTGGCTGCTGTACAAGTGAAACTGTGTCCTGCGTGTCCTGACCTGTTACAATCTGACAATGAACATACTCAGTTTCTTCAGTTCTTCTTCCTTCAGTTTTTCTCTGTCAGTCTATGATCAATCACACAAACTGTTTCAATGGACTTTATTAGTGTCGCTGCTTCTGTTAGTTTCGTTTATCTGATCTCTTACTCTCAACGTTCATGGCCTAAATGATTCAAATTGCATGTTATTTTGCTATGTTTTACAAAGAGTTAAAACTTTGTTTAAACTTTTAGTTTCTTGCAGATATTTTAGAACAGTTGACTACGTTCTGCAATGTTAATGTGACGCATTAACACAGTTAAAATCTTAAATTTTCATATTCACATTTTCAGCATTTAGCAGACTTTAAGTAGCGTCAATAGTAGACTACAGTTCAAGGGCCCAACAGCAGCAACATAGCATTACTGAGGTTTGACCGAGCATCTTTTGGATTACTAGTCCACCCTAACCACTAGGCTACAGCTGGCCCTGGCCCACGTCAAGACTAGATCAATAATTTGCAGATGGCATGAAGGTTCAGTAATGCATTAAATTCCAAGTTTGAGACAAATTCTTATATGTGTTAAATATATGGTAAAATAACAGACATAATGTATTTATTATGACTTTATCATTGTCAGAGCTGCACATGTAGGGATTTGTTATGTTCGCTTCCAATAGTGTGATTCAAACACCTTGTACTGCTGGTTATATGTATATAAATTTGATTCAAATAAGTCTAACTGCTCCGAGGTGGGATTTGCATGGGCCTGTAACTGTAGCTCTCATTATTCTGTCACCTTGCACACTTAGTCTTGGTTCTGATGATAAAACAGTGAAACTTTAAAGCTGAAATGTTATCTAGATGATGTATGCAGATTGCTATACCCACAATGGAATCAATCACTGAGTTCAATCACATTGTAAAACAAAATCGACCACACACATGGACTGTCTGGAAAGACGTCACTGAAATTTTTCATTCTTTTGCATTCTTCTGCATTCTTGGATGTGAAAAACAAGACAAAAATCTCAACAGTTGTTTAATATTCATCCACATGCAGATATGTGTTACATTTGTCTCATTCTACTGAAACTGTTTACTCATTTAATTTAAGAATAGGTGTGGCTGATGGAGACAAATAAACAAGCCATAACTGTATATAACAAAAGCATTTACAAGCATGAAAGTATGTTTAGTATGGAATCTTCTTGCTAACAAACAAAAAGCTGTTAACGAAGTCTTTAAACCAGTATAGTTAATGTAGTATAGTTATCTAATCGTTTTCTCCTGAATTGAGATAGTGTGTGCTTTATAAATCAGTGGTGGCAAAGAACCTGATTGGGCTATAAAAGAGGTTTAACCGGGTTAGGCAGTGCAACACGTTCTCGCCGCTGCATTAAATAGTTCTACAGGCCTCAATCTCAGTCCTTCATTCTGTCGCTCTGTTCAATCTGGATATAGTTCCATAGTTATACTGGTGTCACAATTTAGTTGTAGAGATCTTAGCAGAGGATTTGTAGGGTGTGTCTTCAGCATGTGACAACTCGCTCCGGCACTCTTCCTGCATGTTCAGTTTATGTCACTAATCTTTCTTAGAGTCAAGTGTCACTTGACGAATACCGAAATGTTGGGATTGTTGTAAGAGAAAGCAACAGTTACCATGTGACCTTTAGTTCTTTTGGTAAATTACACCAGCGGGTGTAATGATGTATTATGAGTGTCATACACACACAGACCTGTAAGAAGAGTTTTTGGACTTATTCGGTTGTCATGGGCGAGAGGGAGGTGAGAGTCAAAATACACTTAGGAACGCACATACACAAAACTCATAGGTCAGCTTCTATGGTCATGCAGGACTTGTGATGGTGTGAAAGTTATGCAAGCACAAATCAGATCTGGTTTGTATAGACATTTTCAATTCACAGCTTCAGCCCAGAAAAGTCTGACGATTAATGTTTTTTGGCCTCACTTAGAAGAGCTTTAACTTTAACTCTAGCTTTAACTTGCATTTATAGATCCACTAATGACCCTTTAAATTGGTTACTAGAATACTTTCTAAATGTACATGTACATTGTGCATCTCGGACATCGCTGATCTTCATTTGGTGTTGTTCTTAATATCTTTGCTGCAACAAATTAGAATCTGTTTACAAGCTTTCAAACACATTTAACACATATTTTGCATTAGCATTCTAAAATGAGTTTCACAATAGCGGATATTGTCAAGAAATTATGAAGATTTGGAATAATATTCTAATGGAAGCAAGTACCCTGCATATATAAACATTACTACAACATGTAAAAATGATACTACCTTAAAAAAAAGCTGCACAACAACACTAACTTTATTTTACTGCATAATGTGAGAGCATGCCTTAACAACAATCAGTTCAAACTCTTCTTTCAATTAAAATTCTTCCTATTTAGAAAAAAAAAGATTTTATGGTCTGTGATGTTAATGATGTGAGTGGTCCAACAAGTTAGTGGTCTACAATATGTTCTGATGTTCAAACTGATCAAGAGTTTAACCTAACTGATTAATTCCTGCAAACATTCATCCAAACAAAAGTCACATTTTTTATATTGTTCAGGTTTGATTGTGAAAGTTACATTACATTCCAGTAATAGTGATTTATCGTTTTTGTGTGTTTAAGTGCACACTTGTGTTCGTGGATATATACAGTTTGTTCTCTTTAAGATCTTGCAGGATGACATTTAAGGAATAGGTAAGAAATTCGATATGCATACAGGTGCCTTTATGGAAATATGCGGCATGAAGCGTTTGCTCCAGTGATAAGCACTAAGTACAGTAGCAGTAATAAGCAGTAATAACATACATATAACACTAGTTTTTAAATATAAAATAATAAATATGGTTTACAGTAGATCATTGCATAAAATCAGTACTTTAAATCCTAAGTAATAATAAGCCTCATAGTATCAACATGTGGAGTACTTTTTCACACATCTCTTATTTTAGGGCTTAAAATAAACTCGTGATGGCTTTTAAAGGAATGCTGCTTGATCTGTTTTACACCATTCCAAAAACTGTGGCGAACATCAAGCAGCAGTGTGTGACAATTAGGTGTGCATTTAAAAAAAAACACTACCTGGCCTTCTGTTGTGTATTTTTAATTCAGTTCATTAGCTGTTCTGTTTTATTATAAATGATAGATCTGATTTTTTAAGATACATGTTTAGGTCTTGAATTTACTTTAAGTAATTCAAACTCTAAAGGAAACATGAGGTGTGTAAGAGACACTAAACTAGACTGACTCATTTGGATACACCGTTTTCCTTGCAATTTGGCTATTGTGTATGGAAATATGTGCTTGTGGCAGTTTTTAACTTTGCATTACTTCTCTTAACACCTTCAAATAGACTGTAGATGTTTTAAAAATATCATTCACATTGACATTAAAATGTTACATTGTTTAGTACAAACCCCATTTAACCCAGAAGGACGAGCTTTGTACAAAGGTTTAGATGTTTCAGCGCTTGGTTGCTGAAAATTCCAGATAAAACAATTATAGAAAATAATAAATAATAATAATAATAATGGCTTTTGCCATTTAAACAAGCATTCGAGAGACCAAACAGGTCACAGAGTTTATGTAGCATTTTCTGTCATTATGGATTATATTTTGCATAGTAGCCAATAAAGTACACATAGTTAATGTTAGCAGACAATACAGCTTAGAATTTAACTCTAAACTGTCAGAAATTGATATGTGCTTTTATTTAATTTAATTTAAGACATTTTATACGGTTGGATGGTTTCACTTTGATGTCTCCAATTTGAACTAGAGCTCCCATAGAAAACTCACACAGATGCAGGGAGAACATGCAAACTTCGCACCAACACGCCACATTGCCTTGTGATCAAACCCAGGACCTTCTTGCTATGAGGTAACAATAATCCTCATTAAGTCATAGGCAGTGGCAGTAATTACAAACTCACTACCAGCTGACTGTCTTGTATTGTCATCTATTATTCATAGTAGTAATTGAATCATGAATCAGTTAATCATCACCACGCTTTTGTAGGCAAATAAACATTAACACATAATTAGCCAAATCTGCATTTTCAGACGATCTTGCCATACACAAATAATGATTTGCATGCCAGGTAGGTTTGTACATCCCAATCGATTATTCTGATGGGCCAAAGCATGACTGCACGAAGCAGGTAGGAACCCGCTACGCATAACCAATCATGGCAGATCATTCAACATAAATATAACAACAAGTTATTTAAACTGCCTTACTTTAAAAGTAAGGACATAATTTGCCTTTGCTAAACATGTTAACACTGATATATCTTCCTCTCCTTGTTCTTTTTGAACGCTGTGGTGTGCTTCACCTGTGTGTCAATTCAAAACAAACCATCAAGCTGGTTCGTACTCCCAGAACATTTGGGTGCAACACTAGCCTAATGCTTGAAAGGGGAGGAGAGGCCAAGTTAGCATACGGGCCGTTCGAATTGCTGTTTGCAGTGTAAGCATGCAGCTAGCCATGATAACATCTTCCCAGGAAAGCTTCTCCAACAACAACTCTCTTTATCCTGATTATTTTGGGTCAGCCTTTGGACTTGATCACACACACACACACACATACACACACACACACACACACACACACACACACACGCAAGCTTAGCATACACAACATCAGGGAAAAAACAATTACCCTTTTGACATTTGCAAGTTATCAGGACTCAGCTATACTTTTGTGTTCAGTTCATACACTGACTTGGCTTTTTTTCTTAAGGGCATAATCGGTCAAATAGTGTGCAGGAGCTGCCCCAGAGTTATGTGTGCAAATAGGATGCGGTCTGCTTGATGAGCTAACGTTGGGAAGAGACCAGGATCTGGCGCTTGTTGATTCATTCAGTTAAAAGCTGAGGCCCCCACATCTAAGGACGCTACTATAAGTCTGGACAAGCCTGGATAGAACTCTGCATTTGCATCTTATTTCCCTGACATCCTTGTTATTTTAAAGAAGGGCTTATGTTCTGAGAGGGTAATTAACCAGGACTGTAGAGGGGTGAGTGACAGAGACAGCGAGGGAGTGAGAGGGAGAACTTTCCTTGCTTAGCAGTTGGATCGTGTTGAGTAAATAGACAAAACAAACAGATGAAAATCATACATCCTTGGACAACTGTTAACTGCCAAGAACAAAAAAAAAACCCAGAAAAAAACCTTTCCACAGGCTATAGTTGCCCAGTTATGTGTATTTTGTCTCACCTCTCATGATAAACCAAACATTTCTTAACAAACGTAGACATTTCTGAAACCAAATGACTTTTATATTATTGTTCTGGCAAATTCTGTTTGCAGATTTGTGATTTTGAAAGTAAAAAAACAGAGTAGATCTAGGGAGAACATGCAAACTTGACACAGAAAGCCCTCAGGCCGACCCGGGAATCAAACCTAGGACTTCTTGCTGTGAGACGGTCACTAGTACTAACCACTAAGCCACCGTGCCGCCCTGATTCTGAGAGTCGACGGGTCACAAATGAAGTTCCCTTAAACAAGGCACCTACTCACTAACTGCTCCCCAAACACCATGGGCACCAGGATTGCCCACCAACCGGGCACACGTGTGCTCACTGCTCTCTAGTGTGTGTAAATGGGTGTTTTACTGAACGGATTAAGTTATTGGGTTAATGTGGAGGAATAATTCATATGTGTGTTTAAAAAAAGCACAGAGGAGATAAGAGCATTTGAAATAAAAAAAATATACTTCATCTACCAGCCTGCAGACCGGTAATGAAATAAAAATTGATTATAAAAAGCAATGAACTCACTTCCACTTCCAAGACACACTGGTTTTTTTTATCCTATCATGCCTAGGTGGAAGCAGTGACTGAAAGTAGTCAAACAGGCTCATTTGTAAGCAATATTATTATTCTATTATAAATCCTCTTGCGCAACATAAAATTATAACTTAAACAGATTTGTGGTTCAAGAAAGTTGGCGACAATTATTCATATATATATATATAGTATATACATATATATAGCAGCTAATTGATTTATCATACACATTTGTCTTTTATTTGTGACTTAAAAGGGACCAAAAACTATTATACTGTGTGTGAATTCATGTGTAGAAAGATTCATGCGTTCAAGAAAATTAAAACAGTTGCTGTCATCGGACAGGGCTATTGTACCGAATGTGACATTCACCTTCAATGTGCCCTAGGCATGACAAAAGGGTGTGTGTGTTCACATTTGGGTGTGCATCAATGTATGTATAACAGCATAGTTTTGTAGGGTGTTCATCTAGGGTGTTGCTTGCTTCATGTTATTTTCCTTTCGAAACAACAGCAAGAGTGTTTGTGCTTACTAGGCTATAATCCAAACGTATGTCCAGTAACACCACCACCAAACCATTATTCATGGATAACACAATGTCACAGCAATACATGTCATACAGCTCCAGGATCCAGCAGAAGTACTCTCCTTGTCTTTGGTTAATGTATGTTGATGTTTTTTTTTCAGTTTTCCATGAACACATGAAAGTGAAATGATTCGAGACAGACTGACTACTGGGCCAGATTGTGCTCTCTAACTTCTTTAGGCTTTTGTTTTCATTTTTACAAAGTCAAGACATGAAAGAGATGCAAACTATACTAAAGTTTTCCTCCATTACTGATGCCGACACCTCAGTCCCACAGTAGGAATCACTGTTGTCCTAGTAACAATGGGAAACCAAATACTTTTCTACCGAGGACAAAATGTTTTTTTTATTTGCAGTGGTTTATATTAACACTCAAAGTTTATCCTCATCCATCACACTGTTGTAACACCTGAGAGGAGTGAGATGAAGTTCCTGTAGTTAGAACTCATCCAACTGCTAGTGCAACTGTAAACACTAAACTAGCTTAAGCAGGGGTCCATGTGCTTGGGCAAAGAACTCTTTTAGACATTTATGACAGTGTGTGTGTGTGTGTGTGTGTGTGTGTGTGTTTATATGGGTTTGTATTTGGAGTTAGGGGAATATCTGATACCATCTACACAACCCTCTCTAACAAAGGGCACGTTCTATGTTTTCTGACGTTTTAAAGTTTTGTTATTATGTATGGATTTGAACAGGATATGTAGGCAAAACACCTCAACAGTTAAAGAGAAAGATGAGTACAGAGTCATAAGAACTCGGTACATGTAAATACAGCAATAAACTTTGACAAATTTAAGTTTTTGTAGCAGAGAATTTGCTTATTTCTCTTCACATTGTACAGGCCCAAAACTCAATGTTGGTAACTGTCGAGAATTTACACATCTGCCCCCTTTAAGCTTTTTGACTTTTTGACTATGAGTCAAAGCATATGCAAATGGATCCCTGAGGTGGAATTGGTAACAACTGTATCCACCACTGTCTTCTCTGTAGTAATGGATTGGTGCATGTTTAGGATACAAGCAGCTTTCAGTATATAGTCAACAAATAGGCAAAGGACAAGGTTCTTCCCCAAATTAGAGAACATGATTTTCGTAAAAAGGGAGCTGTTTACTTTGTTTTGACTGTCATTATAATAACTAACTTGCATTATAATTATCTAAAGATGTCTGCATATATTTGCTTAATTTGCCGAGTCCTTATACAGATTTTTTACAGAAGTCTAACATGCCAAACATGTCCCTGGACCTTTGATGATCCATGGCTCTGGTTACTATTAAGATGAATTGTCTTTAAAAAGAACTTTAAAAGCGCAGTATATATATATAGAAATGTTTAAAAAAGCTAAAAGTGACTACGACGTTGGTGTGTAAAACTAGAAGCGGCTGAAATCTATTCAAAGAATAGAAATCGTAAATTGAAGCTGGGATATTCCAACATGCCCTATAAACAAACAAATGTTTAATTACAGTAGTGTCACTTTACAATCTTTATTAATATTTTATTCACTCACTGCAAAACTATTCCAAAATGTTTGAAGAAACTTTGAAGCAGAGTGAGTGAAGATCAGTAATGAACTTCATAGGTATGCAAGACATAGTTTTGGGCCCCAATACACTCCTGATTTAATAAATTAAATGTAAAGTTAAAATATCCAACGATGGTGGATTAATCATGGATTAAATTTACTGGAGTTACACGTGGTGACATGGTACTTAGAGGAAACCCCCCTTTATGACCTAGGATCATTAAAGACCCTCCTTTTAGACATAATAGCCTTTCTTTAGATTGTGGTTTCAACAGAGAGAGACTCCTCCTTTCATATGCAATGGAAGTTGGTGAGAAAGGTGAAACTTGCTTGCTTGCTCCATACAGGAACTACTCTGTTATTTGTCATCATAAACACGTAACTACAGATCTTTCATTCACTGGAAGGATTAATTTCTGTGGATGTTAAATTCAATACATGTGGCCGTCCTTACATATGGAAATTACCTACAACATCTAAAATGCAGATTTTCTAATCTGGACATGCGTAGAAATAAACATTTTGTTATCAGAACAAATTTCGTTACATGAGAAATTACACTCTAACCACAGTATTCATATCATGTAACAGACCAGCGACCTGTTCAGGTGTTTAGTGTATTTGCCCAGTACACCCTACATTTCTTAAGAAGTTAGTAAAACAAGATAATGGATCGATGGATCTACTGTAAAAGACCCGACAATCATTGATAGATTTCTACACAGTCACATTAAATAAATAAATCATATTAAAACTATACAAAAAACTGACGTCTAAGAGGCCAACGAAAAAAAATGCCGTATAGTAAATAGCCTAATGGAGTTAGGTTCTAGTTCTTCACTTTTAGGCTAATACAATTCAAAACCAACAACTCTCTCTTTGTACTTTTTGATGCATTGATTAAAAAGGTTAAATGATGTTTGCAGTGTGGTGATTGCTAAGATGTGTTAAGATATATTTTGAATAGGCTTAAATTGTATAACATTATACTAAAGTGAATGACGGTCAATCCACAGACCCTGTTATGGTTAGCTATTTCTTGTTAACTAACTCTTGACCAACGTTGGGTATTTTATTTTCCTGGATGACCAGCAAGTCTTGAGCTAAAATAAACTTTTTAGCAGGGAATAAAGTAATTTGAATGGAATTGTAAAATTTGCACTCCCATGCACTCCCAGGTTCTTATTAAGTGTTCTTATATGTCCATATTCATATGCCATGATCCTGCTGAAAGTTCTACCAGGGAATAAAAATACCCAATGATGGTCAAGACTTAGTTATCAAGCTATGACCAACCAGCACATGGTGTGTTGTGAGTAGCAGGTTTTGGGGGTCAGATTCTTTTAGTCCAGGGCTGCACACATAAGTCAACTTAACACCCCTCATTATATTGCAGATTAAGAACCTGTGGAGCATAAAATGTTTAATAAGTGATGAGAATCACGGCTGCAGCTTCTCTACGAGCTCCCGCTAATTCCACCTGCATCTCATTGGTGTCTATTGACTCTCTGACTGCGCTCACTCGGCCAATTACAAGTTGGTACCAGGTGTAGTCTTGTAGCAGACCCCGCCCCATAGGTGTAACCCAATCCGCTGTCCTGTCACAGGTAAAACCGGCCCCCGATTTTGAGTATATCCCAAAAAAAGCAAGAAAAGCCAACAAAACCCGTTCTCGCAGTACCAGGCGCGACGGTCGCCCTCATTGCCTCTTTACTGTTCCAGAAGAAGACGGGTCGGATTTACAGAACCAACTAGAAAGTCCAGTCCGACCAAAACGAGGATGTCACAGGAACATGACAAGTAAGTGTCTGATCTACAGTCAGTAGGTCCGTTACAGGACGAACTGTTGTCAACACACCGAGAACCTACCGGACTCTTTTATTTTCGGTTCGGTTTATATCAAATTTATATATTTTACAACATTTTATTCTTATTATTCTTTTTTTTTTTTTTTTTTAAAGGACATTTTTGTTGTATTATGGGACGGATGTGCAGAATATTCTGGATTTGGGTTGCGCTCGTGCTGTTTGACGCTCTTCCACACCTGTCACGTTCTTAAACCCGCCGCACCGCTTCTACAGGTGTAGCTGCACCTGTTGCGCCTCCGTGCACGCGCACTACACCCGCGCGCTTCTAAAATAACGCCAACTTTATTGATCATATTAATGATTATTGTTATTATTATTAGGACTAATGGATGAATTCAGAACCGTGTTGTATGCCAATGTCGTTTAGAGTTTAGACGATTGGCTCCAGTGTTTTATTGTTTATTTGTTGGTTTGTTTTAATTATAAAGACTTGACATGTGAGATTTTTATTAGACGTACATGCTGTGCTGTTTATTTTCACTGATCACAAAAATAGTTGCAAATGTGCCGTTTTTTATAATTTTTCACCGCAACATTGGGTTCAGTCGATTCTAGTGAAACCGAACACCATAGGCGTTGGCTGTCATTTGCTGGATGATAGTGTGTGTTAAGTTAAGCCTTTTCTACATTGTTTTAACTAATATGCTACCTACCTATAATACACAACATATTTAGGCTATTTAAAACCAAATGCTTGTAAGAATGTAAAACAACAACAATTAAAAAAACAGACTGAAGCAACAATAGACCTACCTGTAATAGGGTATTTAATTTTAAGTACTTTTTAATTTCATACCTTTTGTACTAATGTACATGAAATTCATGTAACTTCATCAAACTCAGACTGATGCTTCGATTTCCTATGGGTTTAATAAAGTATCTCTATCTGTCTGTCTGTCTGTCTGTCTGTCTGTCTGTCTGTCTGGTGCTTGACTAACACACTGGTGAGGTCTTTAACATAGTAGACTGCTTGTAGGGCAGTTGTAATTGAGGTTACAAATTCAGTAGAAACAAAATAATAATACAAAAGTTTTTTTCAATATGAATATACCAGAGAAAAACAATCATAATAACATGTTAAATAAATATAAAACAATAAAATATTTTTCGGGCTAAAGCATTAAAAAAATTGTCATTAAACAGGTATACTCAAATGAAAAGGGAAAACAAATGACAGTAAATAAATGAAGGAAAAGAAGAAATAAGACAGTAATGTAGTTCATAAAATGGTACTTTTATTAAATACAAAGTGGGAAAAGAAATATACATGTTTTTTGTCTTGTGCTATAACTACATTTGATCTAAAATACCTCACTCGATGGAGACCTGTCCTGACCCATACCTCCCATAAATGTGTCTAGATCGACATCAAATGTGTCTTGTAGCCTACATCATCAACATCAACACAGCATTTTATATCTAGTGCTATATAATAGATATGGTCCAAATATACTAATCTGAAATGTGAGGAACAAGATCTGAAAATTTTCCACATGGATTTATTCAGGATGCATTAAAACCCTATCATTATCCATTATGTGCATGACCGACCCTCTTGTTTTTAGTAACGGGATTGCATTCCCATACAGGTTCTTATTGTGCCAAAATAACGGATCTATCAGGTTGCAGGGTCAAAATCAAACGGAGTGTTGCTGGCGTTAAAGAATAGTACAATTAGTTATCAGATTTCCCATAATCTGTATTGCTTTAACAAACACCTTATATAGACGCATCATTGTTGCCATAGCTCTGCATGGTTACTGGGATTATAATATTGCCCTTAAATAAGCAGACCTTTGAAGAACATACAACAATAGTCTGTACATTTCCAATGATCATAAGGTAACATCTTATGACTTTCCTTATTGAACACATTTTGTTTTATCATGACTTGACGTACTTCTTTTTAGTTTCCTTGTTTACTGTGAAAACAAACACAGTAAACTATAATTCATTACTTATGCTTCACCTCTTAGATAATTGTATTAAGTAATATGTATGTATTCGTACATATGTATTCTATGTATTGTGTGTGTGTGTGTGTGTGCGTGTGTGATGTCTGACTAAAACAATAGGCAAGGGTTTAGGACTGCTAAGGCAGTTTACTCTGTCAAGGTTCCCGACAGTCAATTATGAACCCTGATCTTTCTTAGTCTTTCTGGAAGAACCAGTACAGCATCTTGTCAGACAGGAAGTCACTGAGATTTATTTTGCATTCAGTTAGGTTTTGCAGTAAATAGCTCATGCTATTGTATAGCAGATTGTCATAAATGGACATCTTCAGCTCAGCTAAATCCCACCAATCAAGTCTGACTTCTTAGAAAAAAAGAATTCGTTTTTTTTTTTGACTTTCCATTCACTTGAGATTTTTCATAAAATCTGTGTCTGTACAAGTGTGATACGTAGCACTCACTGTCGTTTATGTCTGTGTCATTTGCAGTAAGCGGGCGGTGCTGGTGCTACAGAATGATCCAGCTTATAGCCAACGCCGCTCGTTTACCAGCGAAGACGAGGCATGGAAGTCTTTCCTGGAGAACCCTCTCACAGCCGCGACTAAAGCCATGATGAGCATCAATGGAGATGAGGACAGTGCAGCAGCTCTGGGCCTGCTATATGACTATTACAAGGTAGGAGTCTTGTCAAGTACTTGCCTTAGGTTGGGAACCCAAAGGTTGGGGGTTCAAATCCACTCCGCTACATTTGTTGGGTCCTTGAGCAAGACCCTTAACCCTGTCTGCTCCAGGGGCGCCGTACATTGGCTGACCCTGCGCTCTGATTCCAACTTCCAGACAAGTTGGGATATACGAAGAGAAACATTTCATTGTACTGTACATCTGTATATGTATAATGACAAATAAAATTTGAATCAGTCTGAGATGTTACTGATTTAACTTCCGTATATGTTTACTCATAAAACATGAGTTGGAAAATTACTGGAAAATATTTGTTGTTAGATACATATGATAGATGATATGTTCCCATCACTGGTGCTGATCATAAAATCAGATGTAGAAAGTTTGGATTGGGTCATGTCAAATGTAGTTCAGGCAATTAGATGTAAATCAAAGCACTAGATTACAAGATTAAGTGTTGATATTATAGCAGGTCGTAAAACTTGTCTGCCTTTCTCAGATTCTCATATATGACAAAGGTATGTGGACTAGGACTAGAAAAATCTTCAAGCTTATTTTTAAAAATGATTTTGACCTTCCACCCTTCGTTTAAAAATGCTGCAGTATAGAAACTAGACCATTGAATGCACTGTATGCCCATTGGATTACATAATAGGCCTATGAAGATAAAGCTGTGTGTCGTTCAGGTTGACAGAGCCTGTGTTTGCCTTCCCCAGGTGCCACGGGAGAAGAGGACAATATCCCAGCCAAAGGCAGACATCCTAGGCTCTGATGTGGATCCCAACAAAAGGTGACGTGCTCTTTTTTTCAAAGCAGTGGTGGTGGATGAGATTGTTTGTCTTTGCTCTTGCTTGATGTCTGTCCTCTTCTTTAACAGAAACCTGACGGCTCAGCTACCGGAGGTCTCCATGCCATCAGCTGACAGCAGAATTCAGGTGCTGAAGGGAGTCCCGCTAAACATTGTGCTTCCTGGAAATCAGCTGGCACAGGACAAGAGAGCACTCTTCCCCTCCCCTGACACCACGGTCACTGTGTCCATTGCTGCCATGCCCAATTACCCAGTAAAGACTGAGGGGCCTTCACATGCTTTCTCTGTCACTGTGCCCAACCCACACTGTTCGGAGTCAGAGGGCCATGCAACAGTATTTGAGAGACAGCTTGTCCATAGCCAGTTCAGCCCTAACACACAGCCCCGGACTCCAGACTCTACCTTTCCAGAGACCTACAAAGATGGGGGTCAGGAGGTAAATAAAAATTCCCCATCAATGCATCAGGAATCTATTGTATTTTTTTCCAGTCTCGATTTTCTTCACACAAATATTTACCTCTTATCCAGCTATAATAATATCATTTTTACAGCAGGCTTCTGCCCGGCAGTGTACTGCTTGTAATGTTATTTGAACATAGCCAGAAGAGAAGATAGCATATTATTATGCCATTGTACTGCTGGCACAATAAAGTGCTGTGTTTTTCTACTTCACAATAGCCAGGGCCTACTCACTATGTCTTTCTTTTTCTCTTTTTAACTCGTAGTCTGTATAAAATGCTAGGTTATGGGGGGTGGGGGGATTATTTTAGAATGCCCAACAAAACTCTACACACAAATATAGTCCGGGAAGCTCTTTTTTTTGTTTACCTGTGGTTGTGTGCTCTAGCGGGTGGCGAGTAGAGCCACGGCGTGGCTGTTTGAACTAATACCAGGTCCTTCTTGGACACTCTTTTATGCTCCACAGGTGTTCTCGTTCCCAGGGGATCTCCAATTACGAATGGCCTCCATTGCCCAAGAGGAATATGACCCTTTCGAGACTGTGTCAGGGTAAGCCTTGCATGATGCCCTTTTGAAAAATTGCACCTTTGGGAGCCATCAGGATTCATTTAAGCATCTGTACGAATCACACATGATATGAGTGATACGATAGATTGGGAAATAATGTCTAGTCAACCGGGGATTAATGTCTAGTCATTTTTCACTATTATAATAAAGAATATTTTTTTTGTATCCATTTACCAGCAATAATTTTGAATACACACTGGAAGCCTCAAAGTCTCTCCGACAGAAATCAGGTGATGGCACAATGACATACCTTAATAAGGGCCAGTTTTACCCCATCACTCTAAAAGAAACAAACAACAGCAAAGTCCTTCATCACCCCATATGCAAAGTCAGGGTAAGTTAAGTTTCTGAGTGTATTTATAACTAACATACAGATTTGTACATGCACGGCCTTCAGTGTTTTGCATCTCTACAGAGTGTGGTGATGGTTGTGTTCGGCGAGGAGAAATGCAGAGACGATCAGCTCAAACATTGGAAGTACTGGCACTCTAGACAGCACACGGCCAAGCAAAGATGCATCGACATCGGTGATATTTTGATCTGCTGTAAAGCAGACATTTACATTTAATTTGAATGATAGAATTTCATCTCATTCACTAGAAGTGACAGAATTTGGTTGGGTTCTGTTATACACCAGTTATAGCGACGGGACGTTCATTGTGTGTCAGATGGCATCACTTTAGGCTGCTTTGTTTAATATGTTTATGCCACTACTCTATGTATTCTAATAGAGAGTACAGTACAGTCAGGCAAGACATGTCCATATGACGACCACACCTTATTTCTTATTCAATTTTTGTTAAGACAGAAAACAGCGGCAGTTCAATATGATGACAACAAAGACACTCACAACATCATTGTTTACATAAAACTTAAGTCAAACTGAAAGAACATGCATATGGCATCACTAGAGAATAGACCCGGTACACGGAACGTCCACACAAATGTTCAAAGTTCATTCAGTCATCCAATATGAACTGAAATTGTTAGGTGATTTCTGTCGTATAGCTTGAATGAATGCCCTGTAGATCAAAGAGGAGAAACATACTACATTAAAGGTGGGTGGGGGTAATTCATGCGGTGGGGGTGGAAAAAGTTTAATGATCCTGTTTGTTTACCATTCACTTCTGCTAAATGGGGGTAGGAGGTAAACAGGGCATAGTTCCTGTTTCAAACATAAAAAGTAGAGAACCCCCAACAAAGATGAGAAAACAGGAATAACGAAAGACAACTTACTGAGAAAAACTAACACAAATAATACTGTACATTATACATTATTTATTTGTCCGAGATAAGCAAGAAGAAGTTTTTTAAATTGCTAGATAAATACATAAACAACGCTTACAATGTGTGCACAAGTATGTGTCCTAAGAAACCTTTTTCATACCTATCACCTTCCATCGCTCGATAAATGCTCATCTCAGCATGTTTTGCTATCCACAGCTGACTATAAAGAAAGCTTCAACACCATCAGCAACATTGAAGAGATCTCATACAACGCTATTTCCTTCACATGGGACATCAACGAGGAGGCAAAGGTATTCTCTTTCAGCTTCTGTGGATAGTAACATTTAATGTAAAAACTGAAAATGCTTTAAAACTAGTTGTTCTACAACAACAACAACAACCACAAGTAAGTAAAACTAAAATCAGCCCTAAAGCCCAAAGGAAATATTGTCAAACTATTCCAAAACTAGTGGCATTAATAGGAACAGTTCAGCTATATCCTAGCATACACCAACAATGCCAGTGTTTTGACAAAAACAACAGAAGCTGGTATTAGTGTATTACACATGTTTTGAATAGGTATGGTTAGAAGACCCGATTATGAATAGTTCCAAAAGCTGCTCAGCAAATATGCAAAAAGTTTCACAATCTAAGACAAAAATGTAACGGAAAATATTTGTATAACATTTAAATCTCATTTGTATAACTATTCTAAAACGTCATTTTAGATAAATAATACTTTTAATAACTGTATATTAGAAATACATGTAATTTTGTTGTAGGAGTGTTTAAACTATTATAATTAGCTTTAAAATCAAGATTCCGTGGCGCTAAATCATTCCGTTTTCAATAGGTCAGCAGGCCCTGAAATGTTTTTTTATTAGAAATAAAGGTACAGATGAAAATCTCGTCCAGTGTTTACAATGAAAGGAACTACTTTTAACATGTAATAATACCACCCAGCTCAGATCGGTCTATCCCTGTACGAACTGAAGATCCTTACAATAGACAGTACAAAGCTGAGCGTGCGGTAATTGTGCAAATAAGTGGCGTCATTCAGTCGAATTACAACCGACTGCTCATGTTTTCTTGGTTTGAAAGTTCCCATGCTTTTAATACTTTGCGTTTCGGTTGTTTTACTGATTTTAACTTTTGATTTGACCCGCTAAACAAAATATAAATGAAAAGAATACACAGCTAGATGCGTTGAACATCGATGGATATTTGTCAGGACTTTTGTGTGCACATTAGCTGTTGAGAATTAATTCTCAGCTCACTTTACCTGGCAGGTCTATTGTGTTCTTGAGTGATGCGTTGAGAAGAGACGTGGGTAAAACACAAATCTGCAAAAGGAATGAGGAAACAAAGTGGGCAAGCTGAGATCTAGACATTGACAGTTTGTCAGTGGAATCCTGTACAACGAGTATGTCAAGACAAGTCGGTCTTTAAGGCAAAGCTTGATCCACCTCCACTGACCAGTTTAGTCTCTTTTTTTTCAGTTACCGTCACCGGTTAAATCTTAGATCTGAAATTGAGCTGGTTTTTATTTTAAGTCTGAAAGATTTTAATCGAAATGATTAGTGTTAGTGATAATTCACATTCGACATATTAATGTGAGTCAAGTCCAAACATGCCCAAAATATAGCATTATGTACTTGTGCTAAAGACCAGGATGTAGATCACGAGATTTACATGTGCTCATAGGATTCTCATCCGTGTGCACAGTCTTTTGAGTGCTGTCTGTTTACTGTGTGTGTGTGTGTGTGCGTGCGTGCGTGTATGTAGGACACGTCATATGAAGACTTTTACTATGCAGTTTTTTTTTGTTCAGCCATAGTGACGTCACAAAACTGAATGGGTTCGTTTTTGAAGTTACTTTTTGTTCTTTAAAAATGAAATAGCGACTCACGTGTGTGTGGAACCAGGTGTGTGTGGAACCGTGTGTGTAAAACACGTTTACAGCGTGACTTGTAATGAGGCCTATTGTTAGTCTGCAGCGCCTCCCAGTGGACTTGCGTGGAACTAGCAGCAGTGGAAGCTACTTAGCTGTTAATTCAATTTATTTTATTTATGGGAATTTTTTTTTGCTTGCTTGTTTTCATTCTGTTGCAATCCCCATACATTTATTATGAACATACATCATTCGTTATGAAATGTAGGATAATATCAAAATAGTTCAGTTTAAACCAGAAGAATAAACACTTGTTATTATACTCTTTTTTATATATATATAATAACCTTCAGACATTCAAAACGTGCTCGGATGAATACCACATGGTCACATCTGAGCCTAAAAAGGGAGACAGAGAATCATGTTTCTAATCTCATGTTAGCTAATATTATGTATTTAGACAGTCATAACAGTCATTAAATGCTTAATACAATTTTTTACCAGATGTCTTAGGAAATGTTGGTGCTTGTTATACAGAGTAGTTTTCATTTCCTGTCTTACCGCAGTTTAATCCTGGTCATGGTCACAACAAGAGCATCACTGAGACCTGAGACTGGATGCCATGCCATTATATTTTGCCACTACAGATCACTTCTCATGTCTGTCTTTTCTTCTACAGATCTTTATTTCAGTAAACTGCTTGAGCACAGATTTCTCGTCTCAGAAAGGAGTGAAGGGTCTCCCTCTCAATCTGCAAATCGACACGTACAGCTACAACAACCGCAGCAACAAACCCATCCACCGAGCCTACTGCCAGATCAAGGTGTTCTGTGACAAGGGTGCAGAGCGCAAGATCCGCGATGAGGAGCGTAAGCAGTCCCGCAGGAAGGGCAAATGCGCCGATGTCAACACCAACATGCCTTCTTGTAAGTGTCTTGTAGTGGATTTCAATTTCATTATGATAGTGAGATGCACATGAGCCTTAATCTAGCCTTTTTTTACATTTTAAAGGTTGTTGTTTATGTGTAGCAATTTAATATAGATAAATAGGTTGGCTGGGTGGTCGGTTGATGGATGGATGGATGGATGGATGGATAGATAGATGTGTTTTTTATACTCTTGCATTCAATCCAGTCCATGCAATGAATGAAATACAGATTTACACACACTAGTATGTTAGTATGTATGTGCCCTGCCCAGTGGACAGCCCTAGCCATAGTGCCCAGGGATTGACCTGTCGACTTGGCCGGCCAGTTCTCAAAATTACTTAAGGCATCATATTGAATCTTGAATTGTCTATTGATGTTATGCTTTGACACCGCTCTCTTATATTCTCCCTCTTTGTTTGTGTGTGTGTGTGTGTGCGTGTGTGTGTGTGCGTGTATTTACTTTCTAGATGTGGATGTAAAGGTGCCTCTTTTGCACAAGCGTAGCGACATCACCGTGTTCAAGATGATGACAGATCTAGATACACAACCTGTCCTTTTCATCCCAGACATCCACTTTGCCAATTTCCAGCGGCATGTGAGTACAGACACTTTCTCTTTTCCAAGAACATGCAACATTAAACATTAACCTGAGCAGTCCTATTAACTGCCCTATTAACATCAGATGTAGTGAGAAGAAAACAACGTTTCATATAGTGTCCATCAGCTCTGACATCTTACAGTCGATAAAAACAAACAAACTAGTGACTTTTGGGAACCTATTTATGATTTGATAAACACTTGCATAACCATTATTTTAAAAGCGTTTTTGTCGGTACTAAAACGGACTGTTATTGGGGACAGTAAGTCTTGTACCATATCAGTGTTTGCAAGAAGACAGTAACATTTTAGCTCACACATGCTAGAGATAAGCCCAAATTCAGGTCATTATGACCTCAGCCCTGTTCATGGAGATCATGTGAAAACAGCTTTGCACTTTTGGGTCATAAAACAGTTATCAGCCTGGACTCTGATATCTTTGGCAATTATGTTTTATATACATTATTAATGATTTTTTAAATTTATATGCAGTTATATTTGTGGTATACTATAACAATGAAGTTCATTAAATGGACTAATGTTAGCATGTTATATGCAGAGACTGGTGTATCAGTCTATTAGTCTAAAGACTGTGTCTGGGGAAACATGTTTTCAGTTTAATCGATCATGGTTTTTAAGTGACTATAAACTGTTTAAGCACAAATGAAAGCTTAAAATTTTTGGAATGCTACAGTTTTGGGAAACAGGTGACAAATGGAACTGCGGAACCTGATAGAAAAGAACAAGCTAATGACCGTCTAAAGTATAATAACATGTAGGCATAAAAGTTTCCTACTGAAACGCTGAATAAATTAATCCCTTTATCCTGATCACCCCTCATCATGACCTTAATCACGCTGTAGTGGCATGAATCTTTATCTAAGTACAGGTGACAGTCTTCCTGATCTTTGACCACTTTTATTATCAGAATTCTGCAGTACTGACCGCTAGAGCATTCCCAAGATAAAAATAACCCTCATGTCTCTTTGCTTTTCTGTATACACAGAAAAAAATGCTTTTGAACTCTACTGAGAACCTCTTTTTGTCTGATTATAAGCCCTATTGGGCAAAGCGTTCCTATATTAGCACAGTGCAAATATATGAACGCTTTAGCATTATCATATATAGTTAAATAAAAAAAATTAAACTATAAGTTTATTTTATGAAACGATAAATGAAATTTAGACACCAATGGGCATTAGTCAAGGCAAAGCAAGTTTATTTGTATAGCTCCTTGCATACACAGTGGCAATTCAAGTGCTTCACATATCAAAAAGCATTTAAAAGCATTAAAATATTTTAAAGAATTAAAACATTTACAATCTTTTTAACATTCCTGAGGTTCAGAACTTCAGAAAGGCCTGTATTATCAAAAAAGACCCGTTATAGATGTTTGTGGTAAATATACATACACATATTGTTATGTAACAATCTTTTTTTGTTCTTCTCTTTTAGGGTTTCACTGCTGAGGAAGGAGAGGATGGGTAGGTTTGTTTTCTTTTTGCTTATAATTTTTTTGCTAATAATACAATGAAAAGTGACCATGTTCTTAATGAACAACTTATTCCCAAAACCACAGTTGGCTACCCTCAAGTAACCTTTCTGGAAAGGATATCCACTGATTTTACTACTAGCCAAAATGTGTAAATCTACATCGTATGGCAAAAATTACTAGACATCCTATCAAAACAAATATTATTTAAATAAATTGATCTGTTTAATTCGTTTTAGGTATATAACGCTTTGTTTTTGATTGTATACATGGAGCTGATTGGGCTCCTGTTTGTGCACAAGAGCCGTACAACAAAGCCCATAATAATGCATGCTGGGTCTAACCAATCTAAAGTCATACGCAGTTTGAACCTTGCTAATTTATTAGAGTCATTGAATTAATGCATTGTTAAATAAAAAATAATAATCATTTGAGTTGCATTATTGTTGCCCACAATAGTATCGAACATATCGAAATAACAGCGCTGATCAGAAGGGATGAAACGTGTACTTTTGGGTTTGTTTAAATGCTTATTGTTTAAATACAATATTATACTTTTCTTTTTTTAGTTCAGGAATGAAGAGACTACCTTACTCAGAGGATGAGTTTGGATCACCTCCCAATAAAATAGCCAGAGCGGACGAACCAAAAAGAAGTAAGTCGTTTTGATTTTGTTTCTATAGTAAAATGTTTGTATGCTAACTTTTGTGTATTTACGTTTTCATTACAATAAGCATTACTTAGCATTTGCTAGCATAGTGAATTTCTATTATAATATTCCCAAAAAAGCTGTTCCTGACACTTTGTCCAGTTACTGGTTAAAACATCATTTATTGTATATTTTTGAGAATACGTTGACTGTACCTTGGCAAACATATTGCCACACTTGCTATAGATATTGTCCTAGATTTGATGGGTTATTATTTTTACTTTATTTTTGAAAAGCTTTGGACAGCATCTCTAAATGATAATAACAGCATGTAAAGTGCAAAATCATCCAAGCCAAGGATGCAGAGCAGATTGATTGCATTGTTTGCTACAAAACCACAGCAATAACATGTGTGTGTGTGTGTGTGTGTGTGTGTGTGTGTGTGTGTGTGTGTGTGTGTGTGTGTTTATACACAAAACCCTGACTTACATAAATTCTTCTGGCTCTTTCAGTTTTGCTGTACGTGCGGCGAGAGACTGAAGAGGTATTTGATGCCCTCATGTTAAAGTCGCCAACACTAAAAGGACTGGTAGAAGCGGTGAGTACTTTGTTAATGCACTATGTTCATAATCGTCCTGCATGGCCCCATGTTTGGCCCCAAAATTGTCGATGGTTTATCATGTCATTGAATGGAATGTCATTATACACCCATGGAAAATTGAAACAAAGCAGAACAATAATAGGTTCCCAGTGTTGGAGCCTTTTACAAGAATATGGCATGTGTGTATAATGTGCACTGAGGTCAGGTTAAGATGCTAGTTATGGCAGACTTAAGGCTTTTGCAACAAGCACGTACACCATGGCGAACGACATACCTCCATTTGTTTGTGCGTGTTTGTGAATGACATTCTACAGACACTTCTCTCTGACTGTTACCACTGGAGCTGGGAATGCACCACACAAGTCTCCCTCATGCCAAAATAAGGTGCCCTATGCCGCTAGTTGGCATAATACCAAGTAGCTTCCATTTACAAGGTTTCCATTAGATCACTGCAGCATAATTCAACCAATGTTTTTAACTTTTGCTATATTAAAACAGCAGCAATCACTTGGTGAACCACGCACCTTAGGTGTGAATACTTTTTAAATGAGGAATAAAAGTAACATCTAGTTATTATTTAATTAACAGTCTACTCGGCTTGTGCGCTTTATTTTCCTCTCAATTTAGATGAAGCACAGAAAGGCCCAAATTAGGTCTTTGGAGTAGACTGTTTTCACCCATGCAGTATTTTGCACAACTATTATTCGTATTTTTTATCAGTGATTTAGCATTTTATTAGAAATTATTTGTACTTTACTCATTTTTTCTTGGAATTTATAATAATTATTGGTGCCCAGCGAGGGGTCATTGACACACACACACAAACACACACACACACACTCCTCCTGATCTCCGATATGTGTGCAGTCTACTGATACCTACTTATACACGCACACACTTATCAGTGGATTTGTGGGCCGTGCCAGCTTTGTTCATGAATAGCCATGCCATAACTTCTGCTCTTCTGTTTTAATCCAGTCATTTTTTACCCCTAGCAGATCTGCTACAGGCATTACCAAAGTATGCCAGCTAGCTAGAGGGCACTAGTGTGCCTGAAAATTTGTTTAATACAGAAAATATCCTAAAAATCGACCTCTTTCTCGCTCAGATTTCAGAGAAGTATGACGTTCCTGTTGACAAACTGGGAAAGGTCTACAAGAAATGCAAGAAAGGGTAAGCTCCTAAATTTGATCCAGAAACCTAAAACAGTACCATCAAGGATGTCGCAGAGTTGCTGAAATGGAAATCTTATGTCTGATTTCAACAGGATCTTGGTGAACATGGACGATAATATCATCATGCACTATTCTAATGAGGACACCTTTCAGATTCAGATGGAAGAGATGGGTGGAATGGTGAAACTGACCCTCACTGAGATCTAAATGACCTTAGATTTAGGTTCCACCCCTCAGTATGGACTTGTTTACATGTCTCTGTTGTCCTGGCTTTAGAGGCCTTTCGTGCACTTGTTATTAATCGTAGGTTAGATTTGATTCCCAATGGGTGCATGAACAATGGCATGTGAAGTGTGCCAAACTATGCATTGTGTAAAGCGAGAATAAACATGGACAAATGGATGTTGTACTCAACGCTTTTTATCAAGGAGTACAAACGTTTCTGTGAACCATATGTTCCATTTTTGAATTGTTGAACAAAGCAAAAATCTATTGGTGAATTAGTGCATTGCTCTATGAGTTGAGTTCCTTTACATACTTCATTTGGAATTATTGATCTTTGAAGCCACAATCACCGAAGAGTTTGATCTGTAAGGGTTAGGGCTGAATGCACATGATAAATAGGGTGTTGCTGTAAATAAAGGGATCCTGGGCTATTCTCATTGGTTTCTGTATTCATACAAAAACACTGAGCAGTATTTAGCGTGTACAGCATGTGCATACCTGCGCTCAGCAGATTTAGGAGCTTTTGGGTCATCAGTGTTGCTCATATGTGTATACATATGTGTGTCTCCTCACATAATTGTCACACTTCCATGCATAAAAGCATTTCATTATGTCATGCATGTTACAAAGAAAACCACTGAAAATTCTTCCAGTCCAAAATTCTTGTTAAAGCAAACAACTTAGACCATCACTAATTCCATACTGGTTTAAGATGGTATATGCAGATTATTAGTTACAAATAAATTATTACAATAACCAAGCACACTTTCTTTAAGGATGTTATCTTATAAATGTACTGACAGTGTTTACAAAATTGACATTGATAGGAAAGATAGTACATTAATAAAATGACATTATAGACAGCGCTGTTATCAAATTTGAACAGTAGTTCTAACTGGAAAAGTAGAAGGAACAATCGGGCTGACTAACACAACTTTACTCCTAAATCTGGTCTTACTTATTGCTTATTTTCTCAGTGAATCAAGGACTAGAATCATGAACTTGCTTTTATCAGTGTCGGACTCTAGTTGCATTATTAGGGTCCAATTTGGTTTCATTTCAAATGAACTATTACCAAAACGTCCCAATGGCTGACGTCAGACTTGCTTAAAACGTTCACAAAGAACAGATTTGCTTGATGCATAAACTGGTTACAGAAAAGTAAAGGTCAAGTAGATAGTGGAAAGTAGAAAATGCCAATTTGATAGTATTACATTGTAGAACATGACTAGGTTATTCAGTATCCATAGATCATTGCTTTCTTTAAAGTCTTGTTTTACTTTACTTCATAACTTCATACCCCCATTTGGAGCCATTTAAAAAACTACAATCTATAAAGTATCAGGGTTGTTTTTTTATTGTATTCTTGTTAATTCAAGGATTTTTGTATAAAAGTACTTCTATATATTTATTGTTATATTTGGGTGGGGTGTTTTTTACATTGTTCAGAAAACAGAATGTAAATTTCTATTGTATACTCCGAGCCCCTTTTCTTTTCTTTTTTTTTTTTTTTTTTACAAAAACACTTCTATAAATCTATAAAATATTAAAATGTATTTATGCACAGGGTAGTTTTGTTTATCTGTCAGTTTCTGTGGTAACATTTGCCTTTTAGACCTCACCTCAGATTTAATGTAAAGGCTGAATGGCAACTTAGGTTATCAGAATAGTGGCTTTTATAAAACTTGCTTCTGTATTATATGAACTCTTTCTGTATGCTACAATAAAAACAGCTCGTCTCTGCTATTGTGTTTGGCCATGTGTATTTCTTCTTCTTCTATTGGCTAGAGTTAAATCAGTCGTCATAGAAACTGGATCTGTGAACCAATAGCCCGTCTGTCTGAAGGTGATGCGGTGGGCATGGAAACAGGCAGCTTGAAGTCATTGTGTCCACTGTCATGTTTTTTCATCCCCACACCTCTAAGTTCCATTTCTCCACAACACAGGACTTAATAATCGTTTTATTAAATTTTGCATTTAGCATTTACCTCATAATCAACTTCATAACTTATAAATCTGCAACTTAAATAACTTCACATTCAGCTTCACAACCCCGACAGCCCATCATTCAGCCCATATTACACATGGCTACTGCTCTTACGGTATTATTATCCCCAATCACCACTAGGAGGGAGCAGCGTCTCATTACTATACGAGCTATGCTTGTTATACCTGTTTTACCTATTAAACCTATTATAACTGTCTAACAAAGTGACATTATGACACACTGCCATCTGTGAATCAATTATCTCTAATACACGTGTCATTCACTCTTCCAATGACCTTATTCACAGGAAAGAATAAATTATATTTATGATTTGATGGAGACTAAACACACAAAAAAGATTAAACACAAAATATTAAACACTTAAGCTTAAGAGGTTCCGATGTAAGCGCCTGCTAAATTCAGTACATCTAAAATAACTGCAGGTCTTTAATTTATTTACATTTTTAGTATTTGGCCTAAACCTTTAACCAAAGCAACTGTTTGTACACAGTTTTTGAGCAATCAAGGCTGAAGGAGCCCAACAGTGGCAACTTAGTGCATTATTCATTCCTAAATAAAGTTCTTTTGTGCAAATGAACACCTACAATGACTATCGTAGGTGGTGTACGTGTTAAATATTCATTCTTGGCCTTTTATCCAAAACCTGCTGTGACTTAGCTTGTGTGGCACTACATTACTTCACTATGTGACACTTCACTACCTGAAGCGAAGTCTGTAATGTGATGTGTTGTCTTCTGACACAAGCTTTTACGAAGCATTCTTATCATTTCATGACTCACTGGCGCCCTCTTGAGAGACCCTTTGACTAATCTTCCATGTTAGAACTATGCATGTATTAAGTGTATTCAGAAAGCAGAGCAGGGCAGCAGGTATATCAAAGACTGTTGGAGCAAATGGAACAATATCATTATAACATTATAATTACAATAGACGGTAAATTTACTTAATGTGCACCTAATGTACTTAAAGTGAGAAACTTCATCACATAAGTAAATACAAGCATTAAGTATGCTTAACTGTGATTCAAACCACTGCTTACAGAAATATCTTATATTTACTCTCTCGACTCACCAAGGCCCAACATCTAAATGGTTACAGAATGTAAATAAATTAACTAGTGTTACATTTTTGGTTTAATAAAAGGTCTAAGGATGTTCTGATATGGAACTCTGCAAGTTGTTTACTACTGTGTTACATCGCCTTTCTTTTTACAGCAATCAGTAAGTTCAATTAGTATGTTTTGGGGAACTGAGGACAATAATTGTTGAAGCTTTGTAAGTGGAATTCTTTCACATTCTAGCTTGATGTACAGTTTCAGGTGCTCAACAGTCTGAGGTCTCTGTTGTCATATTTTGGGCTTCATAATGTGCCATACTTTTTGCGCCAGTTATGCCCATTAGAAGTTGTGCAAAGCGTGCATGTACGCGAGTGCACTAGAATGTTGTCCACAATAGCATCCATGTAGTGTGCGAAATGTCTATCATTCCACACCAAAGTTTTAGACCATTAGGAGTGCGCCATCCAGGTAGTTTCAGTGTTACTATTACAGTACACGACTATACATCTGTATACTATTAAAGTGTTATAGTATAGGGAGGTATTGCAAAGGCTTATGCCGTGTGAGTACAATATCTTTTTTAACAACATGATCTGAAATTGGTTTAAATGTAGTTTTCTAACATTTTTTTCCTCTGTTAAAGTCATGTAAGGTTATCCAAGTACCTCCTCTTACACAACAGACACACACCCTTATACCACCAGTTAAAGCCTTAACTAGCGATTCTAAAAAGCAGTAAACAAAACTTGTGAGACCAGGAAGAACCAATCAGATTTACTATAATTTGTAGACCTACAAGCTTGTATAAACATTGAACAACAATGATAGACCATTATAAAACCCGATTTGCTGACTAACTGTTGTGTCATGTCACGGAAAACAGTTCACGTGACTGTCGGTTATGACTTGCTCTTTTTCTAGTGATTACACAATAAGAAGTATCTAGAAAAACACACTCTTCTTTTTTTGCTTGCAATATGAATTCTTGGTACGTCTCTAATGGGGAAATCCATCTCATTTAGCACAGCTGAAGAGGTTCTTATTTGAAGCACTATATTTGGGACATATGTACAACACATAATCCTCTATTTAGTTAAGCCCCTTGCCCTCCGTCGCAGGAATGAGTCTCAGAGTATCTATCTTTAAATGTGAATCCCACCTGGCCTGCTACAGCAATCCAAAAACTGTGATCCGAAGTGTTCACAATAAAGGCAATTTGATTTAAAACAATCACCGCTGGTGTGTTTTAAACTGCAATATGCATTAAACTCCCAAATGCATGTTTATATATTTTACTATTGTTTATAACTAGGATCCACCATGAACCTGTTGTGGACGGATTAGTATTAGTGATTTAGGATTAAATGAATGATTACAGATGAATTTGTATTTATTTCGTAAAGCAGTGAATAAAATGCAACCATGGTGCAAATTCTTTCTCTATTGACCCTTGCGAAACATAAATTGGCTACTTTAAACTGTGTAAGTGAGTCAATTAAAGAACTTATGAGTCTATGATGCCCTGCAAACCTTATGTTGTTCAAAGTAGATCTAGGGTGACATAAAACACAGTGGCAGAAATAAACCCTTGGCCAAGCAGCTGACCATTGCTGGACACCACACACTGAGATGTTTAAGAGCAACAACAGCTGATGTCAGTCACAGAAGCTCACAAAACACACACGACAACTAGAAGTCTGCTTACAAGTTGTTTGTGTTGCTTGTTGTGAATTCTCTAGCTTAATAATCTTTTTACACTTACTTGTGGTCTCTTTTTATATAAATAAAGTAATGTACTGACATTTGGGCCTTGCTGGTTTACAGAACATGTGCATCGTAGCAAAAGTGTGCTTATTTTAAAAAAAAATCTAAGCCTACAAAGCGTTATAAACATACAGAGTTTATTGTGTTTTTTAAATATAATTTCATCTGTATTTACACAAGTTGTGACATGTTCATCTGCAGCCATGTTTTCTAAGAACTTTTGTACGTCTCTGCTCATCATCAGCACTTAGCGTTAACTGTGTCGAGCACAGTACACTTAAACATGTTCAATGTTTGTACAAGAAAGAATCACGGTCACACAGAGCCACTAATCAAATATGGCAATACAAATGAGGGGGGTTAGGCGGTGAGGTTGTGGAGAATGATTAACACACCAATAAAATTGTTTTCTGCTCTTACTCAGAAACTTCAGATGAATTAAAAATATTTTGTTTAAATGGAACATGGCAGCTATCATGGCATGTACCTCCCATTTGATATGGTCATATGTTAATAAAAACACCTCCAGGTAAACACCCAGGATGAAGTACAGTGGTTAGGGTCAACTCACCGGTTCAAATCTTGCTGTTGTTGGTTAATTGACTTGGGCGTATGTGTAGTAGCGAAAACACATTAAAGGAGCAGTGTGTAGGATTCTGGCCAAAATTGGTACTGCAATCACATTCAACCTTTTGGAATCATAACACAAGTTTTTAGTACCGTCAGACATTTGTATGTATTCAGCTGATCTAAGCGATATCAGTTTTCGAATTAACAATCCTTAATGTCTGGTGACATATCAGGGCCATTTTTTGATTATTTCAAGTCTCAAAAACATATTTCACATTAGCTAAATATAGCAATTCTTTAATGTGACAAAAATAAGCATGTCAACAGTTGCCCATATCGTATCTTGGGAAAAAATAGCTTTGAATGTCCCAAAATTAAACTACCATTGTGTTTCTAAGAAGTCGCCTAATTATCTACTTGGTGCATGGTGCCGGTAATGGCTGTTTGCATCCATGCAACAAAACAGCATACAGCAGTTCCAATTAACCTGGGGGTATGTCTTTGGACTGTTGGAGGAAAGCAGTGAACCTGCGCATCATAGTCAGGACTTCTTACTGTGCAACAATAGTACAGATAATAGAAAAGATTTTTTTCCTGGTAAAGTTACACACACAATAAAAGTCGGTTATCTTTAACAGGCTTGCTAATCTGCAAATCTTGAAAAGCTGGAGATGAAAATAAACTTGTGCAGGTAAAGTTAATAAAAAGTTACAAACATATAAACAGTGACTCAAATTTAAACCTTATAGTTTATTTTACTTAATTCTTTGTTGAATCAACCCTCTTTCCTCGTAAATAATGCATTGCATGTGTGATTTACACGAGAATGTGACTACGTGCACTTAAGGTTGTATGACCAGCACTGCTACACATCAACCCTGATGTTTAGCTTCCAACAACACCACATCGCCCTTTCACCTATATACACACACACACACACACACACACACACACACACACACACACACACACACACACACACACACACACACACA
>JAOUQU010000002.1:1305251-1324147 GCA_028566735.1 Ammoglanis amapaensis
TTATATTAGCCGACCCCCCTGAAACCCCCGATACGTCTTAATATCGGGGGTGTCTTATTATCGGGGAAACACGGTAGCACTCTAAAATTTAAACTGTAAATTGTTTTAACTGTTTTCTGATTTAAATTAATAAATAAAAAAATATTACTGCACATTTCTGTTATCAGACACATAACAGTTAAGATGAACTCACACGTAAAATCGAAACCGCTCCTGCTTGCCATCAAGATTTAGGTATGCATTACACAATCAGAAACCGGTAAATGCAGACACTATTTCTGTTGCTGTCTGAATGGAAGAATTCCGAGAAAGTGCTTCCTAGAGAATCCACTTTCACCTTCCCTTTTGCTTTCAACTTTCGCTGAACTGCTAATCTTTCTGTAGCTTGAGGTATATGCTGATTATGCTACCACTAGTCTTGTGCAAAACAGTGAGAAAGATGAGAAGAGAAAAAATTGTGATGAAATATCTATTGGAAAATATGCCCTAATCTTAGAGACAGAGGAAACGTTTGTGATTAAATGTGTGCGACGTAGTTAAAAACTGGACTGGCACAAACACACCTGAAGTAAATCCAAATAAACACAGATGCACGTATACATGTGTGTTCAAGTGAGCTTGATCATTTCTCACAAATGTTTGTTGGTCATATAACTTTAGTAAAATTTTAAGTTGAGAACAGACAATCAGAATAATTACATCAAGGGTTGTGTTGTGAACACAACTCACAAAACAACTTATACTTACACAACTTACAAAAGAATAAACTAAAAAAAAAGCGTTGCTAAACACACATAGTTCTTCCTATCACCAGCGGGTAAGTGATGCTTTGTGTAGAAAAACAGCACAAATGCACACAGGTTAGCTTCACGCACTTCACGTTATCATGCGTGTGTATTTGCGTGACATTATACAAACAACTCAGAATTCTGCTACTATCCCGATATTGCATTTTCTGATATGAACAATATTACATCTCCATGCATCACAGAGCAATTATAAGTTATAACAGAGAAATCAGATTTATGTTGCTGCTTTTTCTAAATGGAGACAGGCATTTACCTAGAGTAAAAAAGATACACAAACATGTGTGTGTGCATTAGATTAGGTTTCATTATTTCTGTTAATGTTATGGAAATTTATGCCGAGGGTCACGGTAAAAGTGATGTTAATTCACACTTCTTACATGCAAATGAATTAAAGAAAGAAACAGCGGTAATAAAAATGTCTGCGTCTTCTCATCACTAGTTATCGAGGAATGACATTTAAAAAAACAGAACAATCGCACACAGCCAGAAATGCTCCATAACAAATCTTGTCCTTACACTTGCTCTCTCTGTACTGGACAAGCATTTTAAATGTGCTTAAGGATCAGACAATACAACTTGATTACAAATATATTTATATGCAAATGTTTTCAAGCACATCAAGGAATTGTTTAATCAATACATCAATACTATATAAAGCTCTTTGTGTTTTTCAGGGATAAGACAGACACATTTTCAAGGCATTTCTCACAACTAAATAACTAGGAACTTAAACAGTTGTCTGATATGCTTGGATGCCACTGCTGTTGTTTTTACTCCTCCTTAACAGCCAGTAAAACCATGAATGAAGCCCATTCATGTCCCTCTATAGCCATGACTGAATGTCACTTTATAGCCTTTACTGACTGACTGGTGGCCTCTGAAGATGAAGAATCAAGTTACATCAATTGCATATATCATCAGTTGACTGTCCAGAGACAAGGCTTTGACATTTTAAACTTGCATAAAGTATCCAAGTCCATTGATTCAAAATCTAGTCCGAGAAAGTTATCAGATATCCATTAAGCAAGCACATTATCACCCATAATCACCCAAGTGTTTGCACACAGAGTCAGAACCCATACAAAGATAGCCACACTAAGCTCCAAGTGAGTGCCTCGCAGTGCCTTAATGTACAAGCCTGATACTGGCGCCGCTTCAATCAGCTTTACTGCGCGCTACTAAAAAAAGTAATACATTTTGACCACTACAGTTTCCCCCAGTTACCACATTAAACACAGTTGAAGTAAAACACCACAGTCAAGTGGGCTCACCACCACTTCATCAACTGTACCACAACAATGACCAATGCATGTTATGTCTTCGTGTCTAGCAATAACTGGTTAATAATGAATAATGCAGCAGCTTTGTAAAAGAATCGGAATGTCAAAAAAACTGTGTACACATTAAATAACACTAACCTGTTTGTTCAATGTAGTCCACACACTTCTCAATAAACAATGGAACAGGCCTCTCCACAGTCACCAAGCTATGCAAAGGAACACCAAAGTAGTTGCTTTCCCAATTCCGCCGGGTCGGTGGATAGAGTGGCTTTGGAGTCTTTACTTTTACCTGCACAAACAAATATATTAACATTTTCATAAGAACTGGAGTCTTATAAAAACACATTGCCGCGGATATACAAAACAAATTGAGAATCTAACAAAAGATTTAACAAATCTATACATAGCTGGGGTGTTTAGCTAATGAGTCCTTCATGCAGCCGAGTGTCTACAAAGATATGATTGGCTGTCGGAAGAATCAACTACATCCTGCAACGGATTGACAATGCATTTACTCCGGTGATGCTGCTATTGTTTCTCAAAAATCTCAAAGTTTCTCAAAAATCTGAATCCTCAGTCATGAGTAGCTAACAAAAATTACCAAAATGGCCCAAAGAGATGCAATTTGACATTTTGAACCTAATTTTCACTCCATTTAAATGAAATCACTAATGAAAGAATAAATCAAGTACACATTCTAATGTTGGTACAGTGTTAGGGACAGTGTAGCCTAGTGGGTAGAGTGTTGGGCTGTGAACCCAAAGGTTGAGGGTTCAAATCCAGGCTCTGCAACACTCCGCTACACTGCTGGGTCCTAAAGCAAGACCCTTAACCCCGTCTGCTCCAGGGGCGCCGTACGTTGGCTGACCCTGTAATAGCGCTCTGACCCCCGACTTCCAGACGAGTTGGGATATGCGAAGAGAAACATTTCATTGTACTGTACATCTGTATATGTGTAACGACAAATACAATTTGAAATTTGGTATAATAAATCAGATATAGTAAGTAAATAAATCAGAAATATTAGCTAACCTTCTTGGGTTCCTTGTTTTTTGTTGTTTTCTTTTTCTTCAGCTTTTTCTCTTCCTGCTCAGGGTCTGATGTGATTGCTGGATTGTCTATTCCTCCCTTCCAGGGATCCGCTGGCGAGAGTAATGGGTCCTCTTCACTGCCCCGGTTACCCCTGCCCTTTTTCTTCTTTTGCACTGCTGGTCCTGATTCATCATCGCTGACATCAGAGTGAACTCGTCGATGGTATGCTTTTGTCTTGCTGAAAAGGATCTTGGACCGGTGTTTGTATTTGGATGGCCTTCTGCCACCCTGAGACTTTGACATGCGATCGAAACCATTCTCCTCATCCCCATAAAGACCATGATGCCATGAGTTGCGCATTTTTATTCTGCCATGAGTGTCGTCTGGGACAACGTAAATGTCATCATTGAACCCTTTTGACCTGAGGGTATCTGCCGGCTCAGCATAATTGTCAGACACTTCAAGGTCATCGCTGTGGACCATTGGGCCCCGTGGCCTCCTACTGTTCCTCATTCCAGCCTCAATCGTCTTAAGAAGATTGGGGTCCAGCTTTTTCACATTAGGCTTGTTCATCACAGGTTTAGGTCTGACTGGCGGAGGCACTTTGTGATTGCGTTCATGATCACCTGCAGGTGTGCTGTGGACAGGATACTCGTTCCCTTCGAGGTCGATCTTGTACTTTCTTTCACTGGGAGTGGGAAGCAGTTGTACATCGTCTCCAATAGGGCTGTAAGGTGGTGGCCCTTCAGCATCATCTTCCGAGTCAGCATAGTAAGTGTAGGCTGGTGAATGGCTGTGAGGTGACTGAGGGAAGACTTCTTCGCAGGTGCCGGTCATGTCCCGCACGCTGTCAAACATAAATGAGCTTTCTATACTCATCTTCTTCACCAGGACCTCATTAAAAAAAGGTGTAAAGACTTCGGTCTGTCTATGGTACTGAGACAAAGAGTAGAGAGCTGTAAATTTGGATGCAATTTCCGTAGCGATATGCTCCCCTTCAGTCATCAGCTCCTTGATTGCTTCATTCTCAAAGAAATCCGCCTGACTGTCAGTGATGGCCACTAACTGAACAGGAATAACATCCTGAACCTCTGCCAAGAAGGCCCGCAGCATTGCCATAGATGCCTTTCGTTTTGCTGAGTAGACAAAAATGTACCCATGCACTAACTCATCCTTTCTGATTCCAATTGATGAGTGGTATGACAAGATAGTAACTTGTATGCGCCTGCGACTGTCACCAATTATTTTGTCAAGGAAGAGGGTGTTGCTCTGACCAGGCTGGCCAGCACAGCAAAATTGTGAATCCAAGAAAGGTGAGAGAATAAGATCCACACTGAAGGGATCTCCACACATGGCACACATAACTATTCGCAAGTCTGTTTCAGACAGATCTTTAATGGAAGGCATGGGGCTTATCCCGTCAAAATTGTGCTTCAGACTTTCTAAAACCACTCTGAGTGCTTGCTTCATTTGAGACTCATTAAACTTTCGAGGAAAGGTCCCAGAGGGCATGTCGACAAATGTGCACTGTAGTTTATTGGCAAGCTGCTGGCCCTGATGCCTTAAAATAGGCATGTTCTTGCAAACGCTGTCTCGCTGGCTTGCTAAGATAAGAATAAATGGCAATGGATGGGTGAATCTGTCTCTTCGGCTCTGAGCTAGCTCAGCCCGGATTCGACTAATCCACTCACCTACGTAATTGAGCGACTCTATAGAGCTGAAAACACAAAGGAACCCATGGGGTTTAAAATTGAACACCCAAGAACGGTTCGAAAGCAAGGGAGAATTTACATCGACAGGCAAAAGATCCAATTCATAGATCTTCCCATCCAGTGTATATTCATCATCTGTTGACTGAGCTTTTATTTCGTTAGCAAGTTCTTGAGCTAGTCCATCTCTACCAAGAAGACACAAGTTAACCTTATCAAGATTGGCACTGTTGTAAAACACATTTAGTTGACTATGATCAAGCTGAACCAATCTGTTCGATAGCACCTGCTCAACCTTTAGATCCACACAGCCTGCCCCACTCAAGCAAGTCTCCTTGGTGGGATGATACACAAATCCAATGTGTTTCAGTAAAAGGGACTCCCGGTCCGGTGCAAGTTTCTGGAGAGCTCTGTATCTGGGTTCCTCGTTTAGTACAGCATGGATTTCGCTCATTTTGTCACAGCTTGGGGTGGCATTTAAATCCAGATCATAGAACAGCTCTGCGTGCTCAAAGAGCATTTCCTGAAAGTCCTCCTTGGCCTGTTCAACTATTTCGTGCTGATGCTGTGTATAAACATCTCGGCGATCAGCTTCGGTAATGTATTTATATGCCTCGTCCTCCATGACAAAACACATGATCTCCTCCCACGGTTGGCCTGGACTTATGAAATGCACTCGTTCCAATGTCTTCCTGAATTTTTCCTTCATTTCCAGCCGCCTCTTCTCTGATATTAAATGCTGGACATGGCTTAGGTAGATCCTCTCTCCGTCTCCAGTTTTAAGAAGGTCAAAAGGAACTCTCCTGTCATCCGTTTTGTTGACTTGATCCGTCTCATCCCATGGAGTTTGTTCCAGCACTACAAAATAGTACTGAAACTCATTCTTGCTTTTTATGAGGTTCTGGGCCTCCGCCCAGGTCAGGTTCTCGATTTCCTCTAAGCTGTTGAGCAACTTGTTGAAAATCCGATATAGACTGGACAGATACTCATCTCGTCTCTTCTTGATGTGTTCTTGCCTTAACTGTTCAATGTGCTTATTAAAAGTGTTTCTGGCCTTTCGAGTACCTTCCAAACAAATGTACTCCTCATAATCTGGGTGGTTCTTCAATGAGTTGCTCACAACTTTCCAGTTCATGTGATGATCCCGGACAGTCCGAACAACAAGTTTTTCAAACTTAACCGTGACTGCGGATACCAATTGTCTCTGCGTTTTCATGGCCTCTGAAAAAGGGATGATTTTGGGTTTGCTTCGTGTTTTGTCAACTTGCTGAATTAGAGCGTTGAAACAGAGGTCTACATTGATGGATGAATGAGCTGATGTTTCAACCAGTAAAAGATTTTTTTTACTTGCAACAAATGTCTGAACATCCCGTAAGTATTGCTCTACGCAGGAATCACACTTTGTTGCTGCAAGAACTACAGGTTTTTTTGCCTTGGAAATTTGAGTGTAAAGACTGTTAACATATTTTATCTGATCGTCAAATTTTCTATTGCATCCTTTGCTTACATCTATGCACAAGATGAAACCATCAACATTCAGCTTACCATCGGGCATCTGCTTTTGCTCAAAATCCTGCTCCAACCCTAGCTGATCTGTGCAAATGTACATCAGTTTCTCAGCGGACTGCAGCTTTGTGGTTGCAGCCCGTTTAGCGTATGGTTGCAAATTTGTGCTCCGATGAGGCAAGAACGTTTGATCGTCAATAAATTCAGTCTGTTCAATGACTTGAATTCGACAGTCAAGGCCATCGTCCCCTCTGTGTAACACTTCTCCCCAGTAAAGGAAGTGATCATTGTTCACCACCCGGCCTCCAAAGTCAATTGTGCTCAACACAGAAGTGTGCTCCAAGTAGTAGCTGTCTGCGCTGGGCCGTATATATCTGTTGCATAAGCAAGACTTCCCTACACCACAGTTGCCTTTTTCTTTCTCTGTGCCCGAGAGCCCAACTACACTGACAGCATATGTCGGTGGACGGGGCTCTTTGTTTTTGGCCATTATACTGCCCCTCTCATTGCCTTATTATTCTCAGCAAAGTCTGTGTCCAAGGCAAGGAAAATGTTCCATTTGCTACTGGTGATGAGCCATTGCGTTGAATCTTCAATAGATTGCCGGTTGTTAGGCAGCTGCACGTCCTCCCTGGCATCACCTACCTAAAAAATAGATATCAACATTAGTAAAAAAAAAAGAAATTAGATAAGCATTATATTAGTCTAAAAAAGCATTTAAAAAGCAGTGTACAGTGGGGGCCTTTTTTGCATTAGCATTTTTTTACGTTTGCATGTATAGCCTACATTTAGCACTTTTATCTGCTAAAAACATTCTAGTTGTTTACATCCTTTGAGTGTAGACCATCCTTTAGCATGTACACATAAAGCACATGAAAGTGTAACATTGGTTTGCATTGTAGATATAGGTTTCCCAAAGACACATGCAATATCACTTTTTGGTCAAACGTTGCATTTGTCCCTGGCAAACCTTTTTCCCCATTAAATGCAGCGGTGTGTTCATATATTACAGCTTTGTGCAGCTATGGCACATGAAAAGAAAATTAATTATAAAGTGTGAACAGAATTTATCCATGAGGTCTGCGTTCATTTAATGCTTTACATTTTACTATGCATGAAAAGGCAAAAAATTAAATTAATGTGCATAAGCATTTAGATAAGCCTTGAGTGACAACATTTGCTTCATTAATCATTAAACTTACTAGTAAGTGTTTTATGGTGCATGACTGAGCAATCACACGACTGAATTGCACACACTGATATGTATTCAGTACACATACTTTGGAACTACACCTACCGGATCAAAGAATGCAGCATGGCAATGATTATATGGAAGACTAAAGAACAATTGAAAAGATGGACAAGGGAATTGGTTTAAGCAACTGTTACTGCTGAGTAAAGAAACTTGTTTTGTAATTCAAAAGCTGGAGGATGTTCATTTTATTGAACTGTCATTATACAACACACACACACGTGAAAACATGTGATCACTTGTTGACAAGCATGCGACAAGAACCCACAGTGTCAGAAAAGCGTATCTTTTGGCATTTTAACTAATACTTTTAACTTTTTAACTTCTTGTCTTGCGCACATTTGGATAGTCTTCAGTACATAATATAGTCATTGATCAGTCTTTGTAGACTCACAATTATACCTAAAATTTAACAGCTGCTTCAATTTGTACCACTGTGTGTTCACAGACAAGTCAGTTCCTATTCTCCTTTTAGGACTGTACAATAATCATCAGTACGACACAAACGCTGACTGATAAATAGGAAATCTCATGTGACCTTGGATGCTAAACTAAGTTTTGACTGATTGTATGATATCTGGAAGGGGACACAGAACCTAATAAACAAACAAAAAAGTAGCAACAAAACAAAACTGATTAGCCACACTATCAGTACTCGTCTGGAACAATTTATGAGGGATTTTGTTGTAGCAATCAGTGTTACAGATAACAGGCAAGAATGAAACTAACAGGTCTTTGCAAAATAACACTGCAATAAAGTATTTCCTTTCAATTCTTATTTTGACAACCTTTATGTTGAGCAGTGTGTGCTTTGGAATTCAAACCCAAACCATATACCCGATATCCCGACAGAAATGCAAGCCAATAAACCAAGGAACAACCAAACACTGCGAGGTTGAGGTTCACCACTAATGTTGCCTTTAATAAACCTTGGTTGCTAGCTAGATTACAGACTCAAAGAATCTTAGAAAGTAAACATAGTGAACACCGTGATAAAGATTCTCGGTAAAACAAAAATAAATAATAAGATTCCCGTAATAATACTCATTAGTAGACATCATTTGTATACATATCTATCCCTGTAGACCAAACCCTGTCTGGGTTAAAAATAAATAAATCTAAGATAAATTTAATATATTATCACACTACCAAAAGTTTTATTTTCACAGTTATCAGTCAAATAAAATCAATTTCCAACTGAATGACAAAGATTTTCATAATGTACATACAATACATTTTTATTTATCCTTACGTGAACTCAAGACACAGCAACTTCAAGTACATTTGTTCATGTATATAATTTGTACCATATTTAATTGTTAAACATTCCTCAGTGTAGGACAGTTCATCGTGAACATCTTTGTTTTAATCACAGCTTATGAAGGCATTATATTAACAGATCGCATACATTTTGTTACAGAGGGACGCAAGTATAACTGAAACCTTGATATGGATATGAACTTGGTCAGGATATGTCTACCTTGCAGTCAATATTTATTACACAGGAATCAAATGGTTAATGAATATAATCAAAGTATTTGCCTAATTGATTATGTTAATGGGTCAATTTTTAGCCTACAAGCTATGTGCATAGATTGTTAGATAAATACATGTTCTGATTGATATCCTAAGCATAAAAGTAATAATAGCATCACTTTAAATAGTACATTACTGAAAAGAGTATTCACATACCATTCATTGTTGATTGATTTGATATTGATTAAATAAATTCAGAGAATATTTAAAGAAATATTGAATCTGTCTTGTTAAAACTAACCCAGGATTAAAGATATGTAACCTCTAAACTAATGGAAAGATTTGTAAAAAGAATGAACATCTGAGTTTGTGTTGATGTGATGATAATGTTTATATTAAAGTACTGTGGTGTGTTAAAAACGGGTGGATAAAGTCCCAACATGAAACCAGTTTACCAGCTGTCCAGTCCAAAAACCAGAACAAACCAGCCCAACTGTCTCCTAGACGAGAGTCAAATTAAATTCTACTTCTAACTCTACGACTCTAACTCGACTTATATTATAATTTGGCAAAAAAAAAAATTAAAAACAAAAATCCAAACCCTTCCCTAAATAGGTGGATTCAGGTCGCGTTAGCCAAAACAGCCAAAGGCACTGCTGACTCGATTGAAATGTTATTTTAATCCAACCGTCGTTGAACGTAAAGCTCGTTATTCTAGTGAGCAGTAGATTAAAGTCGGTGTTTCTAGTTGTGCCTATTCAATTTAAAAAAGGGGGGGATTTGTGTTTAATGGAGGCCTTAACAAGGCTTCCTCAGAGAAAGCAATCCTGCTAGCTAACGTTAGCTGAGTGTAGGTAGTGTTACACCGCACTGCGAGAAACACACACACACCACCCAGATTACCTGTAAAAACAATACAACAAACACACTATCACGAAATGGTTCCTTAAATAAGCAATAATGCCAGCCGTGAGGTGAAAGTGAACGAGAAAGCGGTCAGGCTCTTCTCCAGGCGCATTCCCCTACCTAACATGGTCGCTCCCATCTCCCGACACCGCCGAGAGGAAGGAGGTGCCATTCCCGACAATTTTCCTTATATTCCAAACACTTTCCACGCAGAATAAAGTACACGGAATTCCAACCCTTTGTTCCTCTGCGACAGTCCTCGGTAAAGAAGAAAAAATCCAGACTTTGTGGGCTCGGAACTATATTTTACAGTATTCGTGATGTGCTCGTAATCCGAGTTTGATTCCCTCCCCTCATTCCAGTCGGTAATGGCGACCGATGGATTCGGTCCTCTTTCAAGCGCACGCGCTCGCTCGTGCGCGCTCGTGCGCGCGCGCGCGCGCGTAGGCTCATAATTGTCGCATATATAAATATAAATATGTAACATCATTACGTGTGTTAAAAAATACAACTGTATTTTTCTTATTGTTTGATAACAAAGACCGTTTTCTTTTTATACAACAAACTATTTTCTCTTTTGGCTGCGGGTCGCCATAGCAACATTATCTATACTGTTTACTTTCTGACACGACGCTCTATTTATCCGGGCTTGGGACCGGCACCAGTGGTCTGATTTAATAAATCCTAAGTATCTACTGAGCAAATTCATTGTTCAACTTGGCTGCATGTTTTCGTACCGTGGGAGGAAAAACAGAGCAGCCGAATGCAAACTCTTATTATTACTGTTATAACACACACACACACACACACACACACACACACACACACACACATCCAGATTGTTTGATTTTGAAAGGTCTGTGATTATTTATTCTAGTTCAGGTAATAAATACGTGTCCTGTCAAGAAAGTGTGTCAAATATGACATTAAAATCCTAAAAATAACTTTTATTACCATGAATAACAGTAGTATAAACAATAACAACTAATACAACTTATCACGCTATCACATCACAACAAAAACATCCTGGTACACAAACATATGTTGCAGCAATAATGATGTAAATAATAATAACAATTATTTAATTTTCACTTAGTTTTAAAATATATAAATATATGATATAATAGTTAATTTTCTCCCGTGCACTGTCTTGTTACAGCTTAAATGTTGCCGGATCTGTTTATCTAATTTGTTGTTACTGTAAAACCATGCCATGCTATATTTACCAGTGGAAGCCACAGTCCTATTGTCCTGTATGCTTGTTTGGGTGTGGGCTCAGCTGTCTCTGTGCTATTCAAGTGCAATACAAAACAGCCCATGTAGAGACGGTAAGCCAAAATTGTCTTGTAAACACATATTTTTTTAAAAGATTTTTAACATTTTAGGCAACACCGTTGGCAATGTTAAAAGGGAAATCACCTTACATTCATTTAATTGGCAAGTAAGAGTCAAGGGGCTCGTAGCTTCCATTGGCACATTGACACCGGTCAATATAAACAGGAACAAGCAGCCGGAATCTGAGCTTTTAAATCACTGCCTGTGAGTGCATTTGAATACCTAGTAATCTGTCTAGACACATTTCTTTTCACCTCCAGCAATAGCCTGTTCAAAATCCTAAATGCTTTCAAATTCTCAGTAGTAAGATACAGTACCTACGTTTAAACTGTCCATATTTTACGTAAGCATCTAATGCTTTCTTAAATTATGACGATAATCCCAGTATTCAGTGCGGCATGACCTTGGCAAAAAGACAAAACTATTGTTCTCAGAGAGGCTCTCTCTCTCTGTGTGTGTGTGTGTGTGGCAAGCTGAATAGCTTGTGGAATGAAACAGTGTTTACAATTTAAAACAATTAAAAGTACCAATTTATTGTGAGGTTTGTCAGATGTGTAGACTTCACCTGGCGTGTAAACTGGAAGCAGGCATTGCACTGTCAGGATTTGATGGGGCACAAAGGTGACTTGACCGTGTTGATTCCTCAAGTCAATTGCCTCTGCACCTTATTAATTATTAACGAATTTAGCAAGAAGTGCCGCTTTAAATGCCAGCTTTGCAGGACAACGCTGCTGGTGCAATGGGCTGTGGACTGTCCTGCATCTGCAAGGTTAGTGTGTTAAGCTACCAGGGCTCACCTTTCTTTTAAACTAGTTCCTTATGGATCATAGCAGCTACGGTGGCACTCAGCCAATCAGTGGCAACTACCCGTTTCAAACAAGGGGGAAAAGTATTACAATTGAACTTACCCTAACTGCAACTTTTGCTTTTTTTACTCCCAGATTTCCCGGAAGCAGTACTTGTATTATATCAAGCAGCCAATGATGGACTCAGCTGGACAGTTATTCTAACCTTGTAATAGGTTAAGCATGTAATAGGTGTCCTGCTGTCAGACATAGAGATGACCAGGTATCATATGTTACCCAAAGTGACCCAAAATGTTTAGTCTACTAGAAGTATGTGCAGTTTAACCAAGTTATAATTATATAAAAGAAAGTACAGCCAAGGGATGTAAGGGTCTGCAAATATACCCACCCCCAAGCATGCTTATACACCCCTTGTCCCTGATCATGCAGGGCAATTGGAACCAGCTGCTGCTGTTTATCCTGGGCAGCCCCACAGCTGCACTGCCATGGGGCCAGCGCTGGGAAGAAAATGGCTACTTACCAAACCACATAGCTCATACTGCATAGTATTACAATAGCATGACATTATTGCCCTACTATCATCACTATGCAGCTTCTACATAGCCTGAAACATCATCCATCCTGTCTGACTTGTATTGATTCATCAAACTGACTTTTTGCCCTTCAGTAATCAGTGTGCAGGGTTGCAGTCCTGCAAAGTCATTTTCAGTGTTGCTATGTAAGTGGGTGTGGATCTACAGTCTTTCCAAGAGTGCAATTTATAACTCTACCTCTCCTGATGGAACAATTTTGCCTGTAGGAATGCAGGAAGTGGCTTTCAAAACAATAGGGAGAAGATTTTTTTTTCTTGAGAGCTCATCTGAGCAAAAAGCAGCAACATAGCAACATGGGTTTAGTAACAAGATCTGTATAGCACCAACTTGATATGTTGCAATTATTGTAAAGCAATTTATTTTCACAATGCTGCATACAGATGCTAAAGCATCAGCAGCCGAGCCACAGAAAGATAAGACGTGGTCAGAGAGAATGTTTATTAGTGATCAATTTCAAAACGTGAATAATTAGTCAACACAATATATTCATTACTGCAAGAGAAATCGACGGTGACTGAAAATGAACTGCATTCATTCTAGATCTGGGAAAGCTTCCAATCACTCACAGGAATAAAACTTAAGTTTAGATGCATTCCTTTCTATTATTAATTATGAGTATCACCAAACATTTGTTAAACAGTTTCATTATTTCTGATGGGCAGTTTGGCATTTCTGCAACATTTTGTATTCATTCCTTTTTTCCAGTGTATCCCCCCTTGACAAAAATCTGTCCGGCCAAATATTTCACAATGTACACAGAAGAACTGAGCTCAGTAGAATTCCGGTCTGCAGTGCAGATCATTCATGAGTCCTGTCCGAGTATGTACAAATAAATAAAAAATCCGAATGGATGAGTACAAGGTACATGAGTGTCGAAGACCATCAGCTGGACTCCTCAGAGAGTTGACACAACACTGCCGAGGCCACTTTCCTGTATGCGTCAGCCTGCATTTGATTAGACAGAAACAAGTCTGAAGATGAGCACCAACACAGTAAATCAGAAGTATACTGCATAAATGATAATGATAAATATTCACAATTTCAGCTCTTGGTTGCTCGAATACTAACATATAAAACAACAATAGTCTAAAACGTTTAGAAACAGATGATAGATTTGCTAAGTATTGAGTATTTAAAGAGCAAACCTATTCGGTCAATGGTCACTGGTGTTCATGACATGATTTAAACAGTGATGTCAACAGTTTTATTCAGAAGATGCTATAGAAACTGGGCTGAACAGGTTTACAAGTATGGAGTGTCCCGTCGAAGTGTGTATGACAGAAGGAAACTGCAACATGGCAGATAATTTAATCGGTTACTGGATTATATATGGCTTAGCATTTGCTATATAGTACACTAGACACTACACTATACACACACATTTTGATTGGTCAGTTCTGTTTGGTCTGTTTAGAATTTGTCCTAGCAGGCTGCATTTAGCAAACGTACACTGGTCGACAATCGCACTATTCAGACGTTTGCAGTAACCAGTAATCAAAAACACTGTTCAGTACTAAAAATTCCTTACACACATCAGATCTGCTGGTGAACAGACATTGAGATGAAGTGAATACAGAAGCCAGCAGTTCATTTACAACTTCCTGTTTAAGGTTAAAGCTCGTGTTGGCTTGTTGCTTTTTATTTCAGCCAGACCGAACATGTGCATGTTTACAGACGTTTTTCCAAAGAAAGTAGAAACATGTCCCATGATCTGGGGATGTGTTCAAAACACACTCACTATGAATCTCAACCGTTGAGCTACAGATAGGCTGAATGTTCTCTTTAAGCATTCTAATATGATCTTTTTCATTTACAAGATGACACCGATATCTTATAACAGATATGACAACGATCCTACACCTACTAGACATAACAGTCTACATTTTGTATCAAAAGTGGTCCATAGAAAGAATGTATTTTGTATCAGTGATGTATGAATCAGAATACACATACCTCATGACTGTTAGGACAGGACACAACAATAGGCTGACCATTGTCCGATGTCTCTCTTATGTTCAGATGCAGTGGAATATCTCCTAATAAAAACACAATGTGATTATGTGATGCCTTAGATGGTGATATATACAGGTCAAACAAAAACATATTTACATGTATTTAAATAAACTTTCTATAAAAATATTAAGTCTTACCTAGAACCTTGAGTCCAAGGCTGTGAGCCAATTTAATAGCACCATCGGAACCGAAGATGTGCGTCTGGTGGTTGCACTTAGGACACTGGAAAACACTCATGTTCTGAACTAATCCCAACACCTAAAATCACAGACATTCCATGAAAAGCAAGAATGGATAACATGTTCATGGTTAATCATGGTAAATGGGCGTGACAGCTTATTAGCATAGGAGAAAACAGTGTATTCTCAACTGGGGTGAAAATGATCCTTTCTTACTCGGAACATAAAAACTACTTAAAATACAAAATGCTTGATATCATTTAAAATGTTCAACTTGTGTTGATGTTCATCAATGAGACAGCAGTTTCCAACAGGTATTTAAACATTCAAAAATATTCTCCTATGATCACAAAGACTTGGAATTCATAAACACCTCAATGCAATTGCAAATGATTGCCAGATGCTTTTAAAAAGCCTCACCGGCACGTTAACCTTCCGGAACATCTCAACACCTCTGCGTGCATCTAATAAAGCGATGTCCTGTGGAGTGGACACGATTACAGCACCTACAGCACACAGTACACATACACTGTTAACCTGGGAAAATAACTGACACCACACGTTTAGCATTCACATGACCATGATGGTGTACGGGCTAAAGAAGCAATCTGAAATACCGATTAAACATAAAACAGTAATGAAATATAGATTAGTAATTTATAATGTACTAGTGCTCTACTCCTACTATGCTATAGTGAATACGCTGACAGAAACATTGTATTAATGATTTTATTTGTTTGTTTTCCAATGATGGTATCAAATGAGCCATCGAATATAGAAAAGTGAGAAGCAGTTATCTTTCCAAGGACATAATAGGGAATGATGAAGCCAAGTTTCAGCTTTGTAAGTACTTGGAAAGTTGTGTCTTGAGTTCTATTGAACTTTTTTATTTGAGATGTGTCTTTTCTGTTTGTGTTGTTTTTTTTATTTGCCTTGAGCTATTGTTTTTTGAGTGCTGTCATGTTAAAAAGTTATAAGTACTATTTTAAAAATGTAATCTTAAATATAATTTTAATTGTATTATTGTTCGACTACATAACAATTACATTTATTATCGTACGAACATCCTGACACACAATTAAAACTCTTTATTTACCAGCGACTGGGATGTTCTGTGTGATAGAAAGCTGGACATCTCCTGTTCCAGGTGGCATGTCAATCACTAAATAATCCAAAAGCCCCCAATCTACCTAAAGAAATTACACACACATAAACTATATTTGTTAAAGAAAGCTTGCTAATACATGTGGCCTAGTTGGGTAGCATACACATACCTGCCTAAGAAGTTTCTCAATAGCTGACATTACCATCAGACCTCTCCACACAATGGGTGCTGTGTCTTCAACCAGAAATCCCATAGACATGCTAAAGAGGGAAATACTACAATGAGACAAGCTCAGGATGATCCACTTTAGCTCCTCAGCTCCTCTATGATTTCTCCACATGGTAAAAAATCACAGTTTGTTTCCATTAACACGTTAATAGAATAGTTTTGGCAACTTCATATCTGTTAGATATAGCTTATTTGGTTTATATCGTATATATACCTTATATATATAAGCTTGGATATACCAAATATTTTCACTGTTGTGTACATGCATATTTGACAAATAAAAACATTCTTGTTTCATACTTACCAAGGAATTCCAAAGTTTATAAGAGGTCTCATTAAATTATCTAAGATTCAAGGGAAACAATAAGTTTAATATATGAAATATGATGTGACTCCCAATGTAATAAGCTTTTATTTGATGTTATTACACTGCATTATTCTTGATAATAAACATAAATGGCCACTTGATCACTAACTCTCGGTTAATTCTGGGTTTCCTCTGAGATTCATTAACTTTGGAATGGAAGGACCATAAACATCAGCATCTAAAAGACCCACTGTCTTACTCTGCAAAAAGAAATTATTCATAAAACACAAACACACAAAATTGATACCGTATGTTACAAATGTATTTTAATATAAAACACAAGGAAGTGAAAGTACTATACCTGATCGTTAGCGATCATTGCAAGAGCCAGATTTACTGTCAAGTAAAGAATAAATGATTTATAATTCTCCAGGCATATATTCTATTCTACCTACATGACAGACAATTAAATGCACAGTGAGTTTTGTTTTATATTTGGGACGAACAGGAATGATAATGTGATAATCTGCTGTATTTGTGCAGGTAGTTTATTTGTCCTCAAACACACTGTCATTCAACTGCCTGAGGGATGCAAACACGGCAGCAGACAAAAACAGCTTCAGAAATTTTCCTAACTTTGAAGTCATTTGTTCTACAGCCTCTTTTTGTGAAAGGCGGCTTGGCAAAACAAACTGTACTAAACATTCTGTACTTCTTACAACGATTATGTGCTGTTTTTTCCATAGGCTGCACATATTCAGTTAAAGGATGAGCCATAATATACAAGTGCTACGAGTTAAAATGTGAATAAAGCAGATTCCTGATTACCTGCTGTGGTCGATTTACCAACACCTCCTTTTCCTGAAGCAACAACGATGATCTCTTTAACGCCCGCAATGGCCTTCTGCTTGGGCAGACCACGTGCCATGTGGGCCTTTTGCCTCTCCTGCAGTTTCTCACTGGCATCCGAACTCTATTTTTGAAATAACAACAGCAACAACAACATGATGTTACACAAGTGTAATAGAAAAGCAGTTATTTAAAGAAATGTATTTGAAAGCAGTTGTTTAGTTGTTTGCCTTGTTTAGTCAGATTTATTCAAAACATAGTAATCTGGCACCAGCAACTTTATTGTTAAAGGTTATTGGATTATATATATATATATTGTATATATAGTGACCGTAAGGGCGACACGGTGGCTGAGTGGTTCAGTACTATCGCCTTACAGCAAAAAGTCCCGGGTTCGATGCCCCGGGTCGGGCTGTTTGCATGGGTACTATGGGTACTCCGGTTTCCTCCCACAGTCCAAAAACATGCACTAGGTTGATGGGAAATGTGAAATTGTCCAGTAGTCTCACAAGTTCCTACCACTTACTGGTGGATGTCGTCAGGAAGGGCATCCGGATGGAAAACTCTGCTCCAAACATATTACATGCACAACATAAATACTTCTTCATTTGTGTTCATGTCTGGGCTACCGTGAGCCGGACAGGGATCCGTGTGTGGCCCGCGGGTCATAAAAATGCCCAGATATGTATTAGGTAATGGAGAAGATAATCTCGTTGTTATTTTAAATAACGACTGTGTGACTGTAACGGTTGTAATAGTTTTCTTCAGTTGGATCTGTGTGTGTGTGTGTGTGTGTTTATATGGAATGTAACTTTGTAGTAAGAGAAACCAGCATTACTCGCCTCAGCTGCTCATCTGATTCAAATTCCCAGGAGCTGCATGTTTTGTTTGGTTTCGTCTGAAATGTAAGTGTTGTGATTTGCTCTCACTGGCCTTATTAAGTCCAAAAAGGAAACAAAGTCGAACCGTCAGCGGGTCCCTGCAGGTCCAGAGTGATCAAATACTCGTTTAATGATGGATCACCATCAACCTCTCGGTAATTCGACAGTAGAATCGATGGTACTGATGGATCGCAGTGATTGAATTACATTAGATTAGAACTTCATGATTATTACACATGTACAAGTTTAGAATGTCCAATATATGTTGTTTTTTATATGTAGTTTTTTTCGTGAATTACAGGGACCCTGTTGTACAGAAGATTTGCCAGCAGGTGAATCAGTGAAGGTTGAACTGTGAATGTGTGTCGATCACGTGAATAAAAACTAAACAAATATACCATTTCTATACAGTCTAATAAAGGATATAGAGAAATGTAGTGTAATCTATAAACATAATATAGTGTGTGTGTGTGTGTGTGTGTGTGTGCGCCCGTGTGTGTGTGTGTAAAACAGTCAACAACCAGTGTATAGATAAGTGTAACGGTCAATAAACAGAATATAGTGTGTGTGTGTGTGTGTGTGTGTGTGTGTGTGTGTGTGTGTGTGTGTGTGTGTGTGTGTGTGTGTGTG
>JAOUQU010000002.1:1365264-1376900 GCA_028566735.1 Ammoglanis amapaensis
CAGACACTGTAGATACGCCCCCCCCCCCCCCCCTCCAAAAAAAGTGTCGGGACATTCTGGTGACTGCAAATAAATCAAAACAATAATTTAGATTTGATGTTAGAGAAGATAAATCTGAATCCTCATTGATCTGACCATGTTGTAGTCATAGCGATAGCAAACATGTCTAATATCTACTACATCCATGCATTTATGTGTATATGTCTAATATGTGTATATGTTTTGTACACATATTATACATACTTATGCACGTAGATGCATGGATGTAGTAAAGGAGTGTGTGTCTGTGTGTGTGTATGAAGAGCTCTGTTCCAAAACGCTTTAAATAATTTTAGACTATTTTCAGAAAGTTGAAAGTTATTTAAAGTTATTTAAGTGTGTTGATGAGGAACATCAACATTATGAAGCATGTTTTAGTAAAGTAGAGATGCTAGGTTTCATTTATTTATCTACTATATTTTAAGGCTTGCTACACCCTTATTAACCTTCCCCACTCACTTAAACGCTTCCCCCACACTTTTAACAGCACGTTTAATGAATTTAAACAACTTTATACATCAAAACTTACAGTAAATTATTAAAAAACAACCATAAACTACAGAACAATAAATCCTCTCATGCAGATGCAGAATGTTTTGGGTGGCATCGTAGGGTTTCACGAAATGTAATTTCATAATCAACACAAAACCACACAGCAAATGGAAGTAAGCGTGGAGCTTCTTAGCGGATCGGAGCCCAGGATAAATAAGAAGTTCTGGTTGGTCAAATCATTCTGTCGAATCAACCCATTGTGTTGCCACGCACTTTCTCACATGGGCAAACGTTTGTTTTATGTATAAATAAAATGTCGTATGTATATAAAATCCACGATCAGCAACAGCAACAGTCGAAGCCCGATATAGACAAACATTAACAAACATGAAACTGTCATGTTTAAAGTGTCTGTAATATAATAAAAGGCGAGTAAATACAAGCAACGCTGTGTTTTTATATCGTTTGCGTTTGTCGTAAACCTGTAAAGGTATAAACGATATTACTGCGTTTCTTAGTGTTGGACACGACCGGGGGTTGCAGGAGCAAAACGAAACGGTCCGTCTGATCCCCGCTGGAGGCCTCGTGTGTAATCCCTAATAATATCTGTGCCCCATTAGAAGCTCTGATTGTCAGAATAAACTGTACCTTTCTGTCATTTGAATGGCGATCCGAATCAAATGGGGTACAAATTACCGTGCGGCTTTTGTCTCCTCGCGGCCGCTGGCACGTTCAGCCCACGGATCCATCCAGGCCAAAAATAAAGCCGGCTCATTCCATCTCACCGCGGCTAAATAGGAACGGTTTGATTAAATAATAGATGTGTGTTTAGTGGGCTTTTTCATGCGCTCTGTCATTAAGAAGGATAAGTAGACATCCACGCGACCATAATGAATATAATTAGTGCAATGGCTGGTCATGTCAGATATGACACGGGAAGGGTTGTTATTAACCTCTCGCTGTCTTTTTTTTCTGAGTTTCTTTATCCCGAGTGCCTGTAAAAGCCAGAGTGGATGAGATGAATGGCTTAGCCGGTGAGAAACACGCTCGTGTCACGGTACGCTAATTAAATCATTTTATTACTCATTTATTTCCGCATCAGATGACGTTCATCGTGCCCTGATACGTATCACGACGTCGTCCTCATCCTACCAGCCTGCGAGTTTATTGTACACAAACACGAACCCGGCGGCTCAAGTGGTTTTACTCCGGAAACTCCGGTTTCCTCCGACATCCCGAGAACATGCACTAGGACATGTGATTGGAGATGTGAAATTGTTCCGTCCTAAAAGCATCCAAGGCTCGGGTACGAGTGCGAAACGGGTACAAAATAACACAAAACTATAGACGATTGTACATTAGTAGTATGTAAAAGTACACGAGTACATTAGTAGTATATAAAAGTACACGAGTACATTAGTTGTATATAAAAGTACACGAGTACATTAGTAGTGTATAAAAGTACACGAGTACATTAGTAGTGTATAAAAGTACACGAGTACATTAGTAGTGTATAAAAGTACACTTTTTGCTGAAATAAGTTTTGTAAATGTTTGATATTTGTGGTGATTTCATTTGTTTTCATTTAACACGTTTCAAAGGTCCTTAATTATGCAGCCATTCGTATCTCGAAAATTGTATCTCGCAGAAATTCGTAACCACGCTGAGAATTCTGGACCTGAGTAACAATGAGCTGCAGGACCTGGGAATGCACACATTAAAGGATTCACTCATCATCAATGGTTCCATAACTCAACTCGGCTTGGCATGCACCGGGATCACATGTGAAGGTAGGTACCCGCAGGACGTACCTTTTTTTTATGTATCTGTTTGACCCAGGGCCGGTGTCTCCGCTGTTGCTCTCAGGCGCCGTGGCGCTGGCGGAGTTTCTGGCTGAGAGTCGAACCCTTCGCGCTCTGAACGTCCGCTGGAACCTCGTTCTGACCGGAGGGCTGATGGCTCTCGCGCTGGCTCTTAAAATCAATCGCTCCCTCGCCCGCTTAGATCTGGATCACAACCCCAAAGAGGAGGAGGTGAGTGATTCGGACCGATCTACAGTTACATTCTAAAATCCACTAGGTGGCGTGTCGAACGTGCTGCACAGAAACAAGCGAGGCGGAGATATTTTATTGATGAACGGATGAGTAGATGTGCCACTGATTCAGAGGAATCGACTGAACCGACTCGTTTTACCGACTCTGACTCGTACTCGACTTGACTCCTAGCACTAGCACAGACGCTCCTGCAGGGGGAGTCGTGTAATGCATCAAGGAGTTGTGTTAGGAGAAGAGTCGTGTTCAGTGTCTCCCGGGTCTCACGCTCGTACTCAAGCTCCAAAAAAAAGAAGATAAACCAGACTGTCCGGTGGAAAACACAGAATATAAATGAATCATTTAGAGCCGAAACGTCGCTGTTTATTAACTAAACATGTTTATATATCATAATAATCATTTTATTTTGTTATATTTGGGTCTTTTTTATTTGTTGCTTCAACCATCCGTTTTTTTTAATGCACATTTTTCAAATTCACCCCAAACGTTTGGATAGAAAAACATTTTGTGAGAATTCTTTTTATTATTGAGTGATTTAGCTTAAGTGCTTGGTAAAGAGACTCCAGATCAATATTACTTAACTAGTTTTGTACTCTCTCTATCTCTCTCTCTCTCTCTCTCTCGCTCTCTCTCTCTCTCTCTCTCTCTCTCTCTCTCTCTCTCTCTCTCTCTCTCTCTCTCTCTCTCTCTCTCTCTCTCTCTTTCCCTCTCTCTCTCAGTGTCACTAATGCTGGGTTTGCAGAGGTGCCACTTTTAGCAGGACTTTGTTTGGGCTTTCATGCCCATCCCTGCTTGAATAAGGGGTGGGGGTGGGGGTGGGGGGCAGGATAATTAAACTCAGTTGCCATCTGTTTATCATGATTTTATCTCCTCAATATTATTTGCATATTAAAGCATAAATTAAAATCTCCAGGGAAAATTCGACTCGGCTTTCAAGTCTCACAAAGTTTCTCCTCGTCTTTAGACCTGGACTGAGATTTATTTATTATTTTTTTTAATCAATTAAATCTTTTCCCGCCAATCAGTTTGACTTGCAGCTACCAGTACACCTGCACTCGAACTCAGGACTCGAACTCGATGGATTAGAAAATATATTTTAAACATTGTTTATCTTTTAACGTCGTGTTTTACAGGAGACGCTCGTCCATCACACGGGTCACATCGAACACGCTCATGGATTGTTTTACATCTTCAGTTTGCCCTCATCTGCATGTTTTTGGACGGTGGGAAGAAACCGGTGCGCCCGGAGTAAACCCACGCAAACCCACGCTGTGTAGACGCGAGTGTGTGTAACAATGAGTTTGTGTAGATGTGTGAAACAATGCAAGTGTGTGTAAAAATGAGTCTGTATATGTGTGTGAAACAATAAGTGCGTGTATGTGTGTGTAAAAATGAGTGTGGACGTGTATAAAAGTGTGTGTGTGTGTGTGTGTGTGTGTGTGTGTGTGTGTGTGTGTGTGTGTGTGTGTGTGTGTAAGAATAAGTGTGTATATGTGTGTGAAACAATGAGAGAGCATGTAGAGGTGTGTGAGGTGTGTGTGTGTGTGTGTGTGTGTGTGTGTGTGTGTGTGTGCAGGTGTGTGTGTATCTAAGCTAGATACCCGTCACTCCGTCAGTCTTTGTTTACTGATCTGACGTCCATGTGAAGCTTTGGCGTCATTTGATCGTCGAGCCTCTTTGGTATGAATATGATTAATTATTTACCCAAATGAAATATTTATTGGGCGAGTTTTAGGACACGCCGAACGGGACCCGAGCTTTCAGTGAGCGTCGGTGGTTCATCTCTGCTCGTGTTGACATGACGGTTGTTTACCGGAAACATGAGTCTTACCCCACAAAAAAGTGTATATATTATACTGCGGTCAGCAGCGCTGGTGGTGATTTTATGACTGTGGGTCGATGTACACGGGCCACGATTGGCCTCCCGGGGCCGGATTTTGGACACGTCTGGTGTAAGGAGTTTTGTTGTGTTTTTTTTGCTGCCAACAACACAACACTTCTTTTTCCTGTAACCGAATGGCGAATCTACAAAAGTGGTTCTAATGCAAATCGGGTCGTTATTACATCACAATGTTTAACAATCATTGTTACATCACAATACCACGGAGATTAGAACGACTCTGGTTTTTTTTCCTGAAGGAAACATACAGTATTTTTAATGATGATGACGTTTGGATGGATTTTATGCAGAATGTTTATAGGGGTAGGAGAGACGCACAAGGAAAAACAACACAAATGATAATCCTAACAACAGTAGCTAACGATAACTCTAATGATAGTAGCTAACAATAATCCTAACAACAGTAGCTATCGATAGTCTTAATCTAGGTCTAGGACAGTAGCTATTGATAGTCCTAACGACAGTAGCTAACGATAGTCCTAATGATAGTAGATAATGATAATTCTAACAATAGTAGCTAATAGAATAGAAAATAATTCAACTTTATTGTCTTGGCACGTGTCACAAGTACAAAGCAACGAAATGTAGTTTGCATCTATCCAGAAGTGCTAAAGATATAATCTTATATTACAATGTGCAGTGAGTCGGCTATGACTAAGTACTACTATATACAGTTATGGTTATACTGACTATGAACTGGTTATTATACAGTATATAATATTTACAAGTTTAACTAAGTATAAGTGTATACCGGAAAATATAGATTATGGCAGGTTATAACTAATGTAGTATATACAGTTATGAATGTACAAACTATGAACAGGTTATAAATATGGGTGTGTAAAAAGCAGGTTTTTATTAATATAAGTACGTGAGAACAATATGACACATCATTCACATCCCTCTCAATACTGTAAAGAGTAAAATTGGGTGTAAAGGTGTTGATGAGTTTCTGTGTTACTGGGTGTGCTATTTAGCTATGGAGAGTCACGGGGAAGCCGAAATTGAAGTGCATCTAAACTGTAGTCACTGTCAGACTCGGAGCTGTAAACGTGACTCCAGGTTCATCCTGTGTCTGTGTCATAACGAAGAGCTGCTTGCACCAGATAACGTCACCTGCATAGGTAACCACACATTTTTTATTTAAAAAATAATGTTAGTCCATGAATATTTAAATTAGATCATGTATAAATAAAACATATAGTTGTATGACTAAAATCAAGAACATCAGGTGTCAAATAGACACATTTTATACTCATGAAGTCATTCTGAGCTGTTGGATAAGAAATATTGGGTCTCTTAATCTACTCTTAATTCATGCTCCTTTTATTTTAGACATTAGTGTGCAGCAACGGAATTTAAAATCTGCCAGTAAATGTTTAACAACGTAAAGGCACACAAGGCGTCTTTCTTACACGCCATCTAAGACTTGTTTTTCTTACAAAGATCCCCTCCCGCTCAGCTCTGGAGAAAATGTTCACTGTTGTTAAGATTTAACGATGCTGTTCCTTAGGTTCCTTAGTTTGATAGTTAAACCACTCAACCCCAGTGAATATGGGTGTTTACTGTACATCCACACCATACAATATACATTCTTCTTAAATTTGTTTCCCTTATTCAATAATTTAATGTCATTTTCTCTTTTGTTGTATTTCCCAGCAGAAGGACAGGGACCCATCGCAAATGGACAACTGTCCTTGTCTCTGATCATGGCGGTAGTGTCATCCACTTTGTTGACGGGCATTGTACTGACCTGTGTTTGCCTTGCTTTCAGTAAGAGACCACCAGTTGTGCACCAACTCCATCCCCAACACCTAAACAACTCCTTCCATCGTTTGCCATACATTCACTTTCAAATGTGACAATCCCTACAATCAGTGACGTTCAGAAGAATCAGTCATATTAAAAATATTTAAATTCGACAGCATTTTTATCATTAAATAATGCATGCAAACTCTTCATCATGTTACTAAGTATCTTTACTAAGAAGATCATTAAGCTGGATCACAGCTTTGGGTATCACAAATGTTCATACAAGAACATTTTAAGAATCTCGAGAATAACCACTGGACGACTGATATGTCTAAATTATTGAGATCCATTTCAACGACTGCATAAATTATTGCATTCGTTTCTCATTTAAAAAGCTAAAAGTGCAGATTACATGATGTGTGTCTGTGTGTTTCTTGTCATTAGAGAAATTATCTTTATTTATTCTTATATATTGCAAAATATTGTTGCTAGTTTAGTATTGCTGACACTGATGCTTGAGGCATTTATTTATCGCCACTATTGATAGATATTTATCACTGCAGATTAGCGTTCACCCTACACGAGCTGCAGTTTTGGAGATGATCTGACCCGGTCATCTAACCATCACCATTTAGATCTGTTTAAAACTAATATAAAGGATAAAATGTTCACTTGCTGCCTAATATTCAAAGTTGACTCGATGAAGAGATAATCAGTGATATTCATTTCATCACTGGTCATAATTTCATGCCACATAAATGTGTATATAATATATTTTATTGAGCTTTTATTGATGCTAGATTTAACCTTGTTTTATGCTAAAAAATTCTGAATATTAATAAAAAGTTAGTGGATGTTTAGTTTTGATCATAATATGGTGGAGAGAAGGTCTTCAGCTCTATGTTGCTCTTAAATACTTAACCTTTATAGATTTATATTTCTATTTTGACTCAAAATGTATCTTTTTATTACCCCAATCTTTGAACAATGGCTGAGAATATTGAGCGTTTAGTTTTGCACCCAATATTCTTAAGCGCTAAAATAATGTACATATATTTTTATGTCGTAAACATCATCGTGTTATAACACTCTGTCCTATGTTTTCTGCAGTGTACTACCGCAGGAAAAACTACCTCCACACTGTCCGGGTACGTTTGCAAAGTCCCGAGCACAAGCTGAGCAAGATCCGTTCCACCACCATCATGACTGACTACAACCCAAACTACTGCTTTGCTGGAAAAGTCGCTTCACTCAGTGAGCTGAAGGAAGTGCCACGCAAGAACATCACTCTCCTCAGGTTCTCTATCTTCATATCTCAACATCATGTTTAGATCCATATTCAGGCTTTACTTTAAAGAGCTTTGTATAATAAAGAGGATTAAACACTTGTTTAAAATTTTGTGATAGCCAGCAATAAAGGTTGAATGGTGTTATGAAATGATAAAGGTAAAATAAAAACACACATTTTATTACACGTTATATTAAAAGGGTTTTTATCTCATACAAACTCAGAGTTGCCAAAGAAGTTGGAACATTTTATCTTTAACTGACAAAATTGAAAGAAAGTTCCAGACAATTTCTATCGTTTTTACTGATGAACTTCGTTGTATTTTATACATTTTTGTTTTTGATACTCCCGAAATAAGCAGGTAGATTTTTAAGTTTGGAAATTGGGCATAAAAGAAGAATCCACCAAGAGGTTTTTTTTACAAGCAGTGATTTAAAAGCATCTCTAGTAAATCTTTTCTCAATAAAAGACCATAATTAATTATTTAAATAATTAATAATTTCCCCATTTTCTGCACATAATATTGTCTAAAGATTCGATGTAATCTGGATACATGGTGAAAGCCACTGAAGTGTTTGATCTTTGAGCTCTAATTTGACAATGATAATGATTAAATGATTTTAAAAAATTATTGTGTGCTACAGTGATAATGTGGGTTTCGTAATACATGTGTACTTATCACAGTTTGTTTTGCATCAAAACTCTAATGATTCCATTACACGAAGAGAAAAACGTACATACATTTTAAACTCTGAGTCTGAGCTCGTCTCAGAAGACAGATCTGCGGTTAGGTGAGTCTATATTTCAGGTTGCTCCTTAAGCAAATTGGACATCAGGTTTCTTTTAAAAAAGAGAGAGAGATGAACATCCTCCAGACAGTAATTATTGTTTGCGTGTGAAATATGTTAATGAATCCTGACGGCAGTGTTGCACTTGTCATGCGTGTGTGCATGTGTTCTGGATTTAACTGCAGGGCTTTGGGACATGGTGCCTTCGGGGAAGTTTATGAAGGCCAGGTTATTGGTATGAATGGAGACAACGCTGCTATGCAGGTTGCTATCAAGGTCAGTATCACTCACGTTTGTTGTTATCAAAGTGTGATCTGCTTTTGATTGCTTTAATTAACTCCTAATCCCCCCCCCCACACACACACACACTCATACACCTCACCTGTCTGTTAGACTCTACCAGAAATCTGTTCCGAACAAGATGAGATGGATTTCCTCATGGAGGCACTAATTATGAGGTATGTATTATACACACATTTACACAAACAGAGGCTTTCTGGTTGCTCATGTGTAAAACAGATGAGCAGAGCTAATCTGCAGCATGGCTAGCAAAATAATCTAGTGGGACTAGGGTGTCTTGTTTTGCATACTAGACTCCCAGCTGTTTTTTGTTTATTGCTGCTTCCCTTTTCATTCAGACAGCAGCTGTTCTTTAATTTGCCCACTTTTATTATTAATTGAGTGCACAGCTACCGAAACAAGCTCGCTGTGACCTTTGTTATCAGAACAAAATGTCGACATCTGAATAACTGGTTAGGATTCCAAATATATCGTATGGTCTTATTTATGAAGTATATTCTGATATTTGGAATACATGCGTTTGCGTTTGCACTTACGATGATTCAGTTCAAAAGTTTCATTCAGTTATTTCAGTCATTTGATCGTAGAGTCAAACAAGCCAATTAAACCTAGAAATGATGCTGAACAAAGTAAAGATTTGTGCAAATTGAGCAGTAAAAACGTTGCAAATAAAGGTAGCAGGATAGCAAATTTAATTTTATTATATCACACTGTACCGTTTTATTTAGATTTGACCACATGCAGCAGGTTTGTTTTGGTGTTACAAATACATACAAATACTTCAACGTTATCTTTTATTATGGTTTTCATAACATCGTATCATATATCACCATTGTTTTGAGTTTTTTGGGGGGTCATAACGCCCATCCCTTTTGAGACCCATTGTCATGTAATCTTGTAATTGTAAATGAGTTAATATTTTAAATAAGGTAATTATAACTATGTGCATATCATATATATGTACACTCTTTATTACAATCTTAATCCTAAAACCACTTAGAATTATGCACTATTAGATCTTTTGCAGAGTTCGAAGTAGAGCTTCACAATGCAAAATGACGATATGGGAGTAAAAACTTTTAAGCAGCCAACTTATTGACAACTACATTTACAGAACATGCTGTTTTAGCTCACTGGCTTTGAACATGGTAGGATTGTTGAGCCTCATAAGCAAAGTCATATTAAGTTGGTTAGGTGTTGGTTTGGTGTCTCGTGGTCACCTCGAAGTTCCACTGAAACTCTCGAGTCAGAACTACATTTCAGAAAGTTGATTATTGTAGGATGCAGATTGGTTGGTAACTACTTATCTGATGTGCATCGACAGTATATTATTTAAAAACAATTTTGTATAAATTATGTATAAATACGGTTATTAGGAGATTTATAGTTAATAAGCAAAAAAGGAATTCCATTGTACTATACATCTGTATATGTGTAATTATAAATAAAGATGTTTTCTTTGGTGTGTATGTGCAGTAAGTTTAATCATCAGAACATAGTGCGCTGTATTGGAGTCAGTTTGCAGATCCTGCCTCGTTTTATCCTTCTGGAGCTTATGACCGGAGGAGACATGAAGAGCTTTCTGAGACAAACACGTCCCAAAGTTGTAAGTGGCTGCATGTGGTCAATAATGTGTGTGTGTGTGTGTGTGTGTGTGTGTGTGTGTGTGTACAATTTCGCCAGCTGTTTTCTCCAATCGTCCATGAATGTTCTAACGTGATCAAGCCATTTGTGTGGATTAGTGGGTTGCAGAGTGTTCTAGACTCAGTATTTTTGTTAAACTAGCCGTGTTTAGTGAATTGGTGTTTTATTGACAAGCTTATCAGTCCAACTTATCGGTTAATTCGGCTTTAACAGAATCAGCCCTCATCCCTGACTATGCTGGAGCTACTGCAAATGGCCAGAGACATCGCATTTGGTTGCCAATACCTAGAGGAGAACCACTTCATTCACAGGTAGAGAGAAACTTTTCAGATGTTTTTAAATGTTCTGCACTTTGATCAATGACACAGGTGACCATTGTTTTGTCTGTAAAAAAGGAACTTCTTGCAAAAAGTGTTCGGAATTAATATTTGGGATGATTGCTTTGTACTACTCAGGGTCACAAATGGGTAAAGAACAGTAGTAAAGTAATAAACTTAGTAGTTATTGGGTACCAATATCCACCCAGCTTGGGTGGAACATGCAAAGCATACACATGCACTTTAATACCTGATCCAAAAAAATCATGCACATGTGTATCATACACTTATCTACTAGACTGGTTTCCCATTTTTGGTTGATAATCTCACACTACTTGTATTGTAGCCACTATTGCTTGAACCAAATCAGTTCCATAGTTAGTGATTGACAACAATACAGATTAACTGAGACTTGGTTTCATCAAAATTGCTGAAAACAAATAATCTGCCACTTGATCTTGTAGCACAGGTACAGCACTGCTGAAACTCGAATTTAAGTAGTGATTTTAACCTGATCATGCACTCGATGTACCATGTCAGTGTAAGGAAAGGTCAGATTGGAGTTCACTTCCCTGTCACTAGAACAGTGGCACTTACTGTCAGTTTGAGGCGCTGCAGAAATGCCTGTAGCGGCTTTAGAAATGTGAATGAAACCCATTTCTGACAGAATTGATCTTTAGCCTGCAAGTGTAATGAAAACCAAATCATATAGAATAATTACGTTCCAAAACCGTACCATGTACAGAACAAATGAACTTTAAGCATAAAAAACTGTTTGTTATTTGCTTGAGTCGTGGGAACCAAACTGCAGGTTCAGTTTGGTTTGGGATTAACCAATGAAGCAATGAGGATGTGTAACACTGTGGTGTATATTTCTGCTTCAGAGACATCGCTGCTCGTAATTGCTTGTTGACTTGTACCGGTCCAGAAAGGGTGGCAAAGATTGGTGATTTTGGAATGGCCCGTGACATATACAGGTGTGTTTTTCGTAGGGCTGTCCGCAAATAATCGATTATTCGTTGGTCGACCAAAAAAATTACTAGTCGGCCAAATTCCATTGGTCGA
>JAOUQU010000002.1:1405107-1417671 GCA_028566735.1 Ammoglanis amapaensis
AAGTAAGAATTTCATTGTACAAGGAAAACTGCTTTCTTATTGTGCATATGACAATAAATCTTTGAATCTTGAATCTAAATGGTGCAGCCACAGCGACTTTCAGTCAGCAAAACACAGGAAATGATTTTAGACTACAGGAAGTGAGAAGAGGATAGACACATTCTTGTTTTTTCTTGCAGACCATTAGCATGCTAAACAATGCATAACTCGTTTTTTAATCACAGATTGTAAAAGTTTATAATGACTGCAGAGTTTATTATGCATATCTGCACTTATGTTTGAATGTTGATTTACATATGAAATATTTATTACATATATCTTTATCTTTGTATTTTTACATTTGTACAAATGACAAATAGAACTTAATATTACATTACAAGCAGTGGTAAACAGACAATGAAATAAACTATTTAGGTTAATTCAACTGATGTCACATACACAATTCCATAAATATAGTAACTGTATTAAATAGAAAACAGTATAAATTATAACAACATTTCAGAGGAAATATGTTTGTAAATACATGTGCAGGAACCATTTTTATAATTGCATTAATTACAGCTAATTTACTGTTGACAGTCAGCCATTGAATAAAAATCTGACGTATTAATGTTTGGACATTTGATCTAATAAATTACATTTTTCAATCATTATATTTTATGTATCCTTTTTATCTGTATTTATATTCATTGAGTAATAAAGTACTTAATAATAAATAAAATAATTTAAAAAAATATATTGTGATTTTTCTTCTGCCAAGATTTTAACAATGCATGGTGTGTATACTGTTTGTGGGTTCCAATCGAAGCAGATTGTTTTTCTTTATTTTTATTTTTGTTATAAAAATCCCTCAAGCTCGAGGTGTGTCTTTGTGCAGTGAAAATGTCAAAGCAGAACATTTGCAATGCAAAGCACTTTCTGGAGCAGCAAGATCAACCTAAGGAGCCATGGTATTGTATGGTATGATAAGTTGATGTCCGTAGTTGAAGTCATACAACTTTCAGAACATAGCCATAATTAATTAGTTTTGTGTCATATGATATTTATTAGTAATTAGTGATTGCAGCAGTTTAAAAGTAGCATGTGAAGTACAACTACTCAGTATTTCAAAAACATCTATACAGACATGGTACTCGTGTTGTACAGTTTTTAAATATGCTTTATTGAACACTACGAAGGAAAATAAGTTAGTATGTTGCTTTAAACTTTTTACAACATCCTTTTTAGAGAGCAAATGTCTATTAAGAACCCAGTTTCTTTAGAACATACATTTTAATACAGGGACTACTACAGTTTAATAGTGACTGCTTTTATTTTGCATTGTTCTTGAATCCTTTCTAGTGAAACACAGACATGCTTAGACAGAATTGAGTAGGTACATTTCATCCCTTTATAAAAGAAAATTGTTTAATACTTTGCAGCCAGCGTTCATATTCAATTCAACCAAAAATGTCAAAATGATTCATTCAGTATGTTTTTTGGTATGCTTTGAAATGTACATTTGTATTAAATTAAATGCATGCAAATTAAATGCATCTCACTAGTGACAGATACACTTAACTTGTAAACTGTGACATTGTGGTTAGATACATAGAGATTACAAAGGAAAGTGACAAGTGTACGTTGAGTACTACATGTAAACCTAGAGTAATGTGACAGATAGGGCAGTCTACTGGCGAAATGTAGTTTTGTTACCTCACAGCAAAAAGGTTCAGGGTTTGATTCCCAGGTGGAGTTGTCTGTCTGTCCATGATGAGTGGAGTCTGCATGTTCTCCTTGTACTTGTGTGGGTTTCCACTAACTTCTTCCCACAGTCCAAATACATGAAGTGAGAAGAACTGGGTATGGTTAATGGTCAATGACATTAAACTTGTGAACTCTTCTATAAAATATTACACGTAAACCTGATGCAATCCTAATTACATAGTCACATTTTAACCTATATGTAACACAGGTTTGACATATAGAGTATCATATGGAAACAGTGTATGTGAGTGACACAGATTAGATACACACTATTACATGTCAACAACACAACTGTGTTTGCAATAAATTTAGCTATTTAAAATTCTAAAAGTGATATATTTAATGACAATTAGCCATAAAATAGATTACCTGTACTGACGCTCTGTTCTGCAATTTGCAAGTCCTCTTACGTTGTCTTTATGCAAATGATCTGGTTGCCAAAGCAATTTCCTTTGAAACTGAGTGTGGTTTTGGACTTTAGGCTTCGGCTAAAACGTCTTTTACAGTAAGTACTTTGAAGTTCATATTTCATATATTTTAAAGTTTTTATTCATTTTAAATGAACACAATGGTATTTGTAGTCTATTTATTGACAAAATTATAAAAAAAGTTTAGTTTATTTCACCATATATTAAAACAATGTTTACAATACTATAAAGTACAGTGTTATGGTACAGTACAATTTTTAAAGTTGCAACAGAGAAACCAAAAATGAAGGAGACCATCATTGAAGCCTGCACAAACAAAAACTACCAAACCACATCAAGTGGTGTTAGCATCAATCATACAGTTTTTGTTTTATAATTATTATTTAAAATACGTGTAAGCAAGGGTCCAAACAGCGAGGACAATTGTTTAAAAATTATTGCTAAGTTTGAAGAATGTTGGGACTGGGCCTCTTTATGACATAGTCAAAACCCACCAATGTGTCCACTGAAGAGACTAGATAAGGGACTGATGTTGTAAAATATGTGAGTGAATTTGCTGTTACGTAGTAGCTCACATATTATTGAAGTGTTTAAAGCCATTTTCTTAGTATGTGTATACACACACACACACACACACATACACACACTCACACACAGATAGGCAGACAGACAGACAGACAGACAGACAGACAGACCGGTATAGACTATACTGCCAAAAGTATGCGCTTACCCGTCCAAATTACCAGCATCTGTTGTTCTAATCACTTCCAGACCACCAGTCTGTAAAAAGACGCACTTCGGTATGCAGACACACCCCATTGATTGAACCCCATTAATTAGGAATGGGGTGTTATTAAGCATAAATGTGAGTCAAGGCTGGTGAGCGAATACTTTTGACAATGTAGTATAGATAGATAGATAGACATACAGACAGATAGACAGACAGAAAGACAGACAGATCTATAGATAAAATGACACATAGACATATAGACAGACATATAGACAGATAGACAGATAGATAGACAGAAAGATCGATAGAACTATAAATAAAATGACATATAGATAGACAGATAGACAGACAGACAGATAGACAGATAGATATATAGATAGATAGATAGATAGACAGACAGACAGACAGACAGACAGACAGACAGATAGATAGATAGATAGATAGATAGACAGACCGACAGACAGACCGATAGACAGACCGACAGACAGACCGATAGACAGACAGACAGACAGATAGATATATAGATAGATAGATAGATAGACAGATAGACAGACAGACAGATAGATGTATAGATAGATTACACAGTGCATAATAATAAAGTAGAATCACCACATACACATGTCCACATACATTACCTGGCGCTATGCTGAACAGTGAATAGTGGTGTAAAGCACCGGACACTGGAGCAGTTGGATATTTGTCTTCTGTAGTCTGAATGACAAGGACAATGATACCTTCCTGAGTGGGTTGTGCCAGTTGGAAACACTAAAGAAAAGCTACTGCTAGTACATTTTCTCTATAATAGTAAAAATCATTTTACTACACACTTTGTGGAAATACACGCGTCTGAGTGTACAAATGGACTATAAAGGGATAGTTGGGTAATTTTGTTGAAAGAACTAGATTGCCTTAAATACTTTCGGGATAAACTAAAACTGATTGGATCTGTGCTCTTCAGGCTTCTGCCAGTATTGTGCCATTTAAGTGCCACCATCGAAAACGTTTTTTGTTTGAGAGTGTAGCTTTTTAGTTTGTGTTTGTTTGTGAGTGCCTTTGTGTGCGTGTATGTTTTGGAGTTTTTGTTACCATTGATTGACTTATTTTTCTCCATATGTTGTTTACATTTCGAGCTTGTGCCAAGCTTCCCACATTTGACGATACATTATGCCGTGTTCTGCATGAGTCCAACTCAATTCCTGAAAGCAATCATATCAGTTCCCTGGATACACTGTATATATGCCCAACACAATCCAATCTTACATCATTAATGTAGTCTTTAATCTCCTTATTTAGAATACAAGCAATAATACTAAATAACTTAATTAAACTGAATTATTTGATGGATTTTTTTTTACAGTTTATTCAATTAAAAATTCAACACTGACAACAACAAAACGGTTCAACATGCTTACAAATAAAATGTATTATCAGTATGTAAAAACTTAAAATTACACTGTCTTGGTATTTTCTCTTTTTGTTTCTCTGTTTTCTTTTCTTTTTATATTTTTTTCACCAATGGACAATGTGCAAATTATTTATTAGCATTCCTAAATTGGCATAAGATGTAGATAGCTAATAGTTAAGTGTGTGATGCTGTTGTAAAAACCTTTTTAGTGATTCCATGTGGTGCAAAAGGAAGCAGTAAAAATGAATGTAAAAATGAACAGGAACAAAAAGTGAGATCCATATTTATAAAGAATTGTGGTACACTGCACGTAACACAGGGTACGATAAAAAGCAAAAAGTGTAAAATGTTTGTTATTATTTACTATAATTATAAGTTATGATATTTGTTGATTACAATTAAAGCTATTATTAAACCAATATTTTCTTTTTTGTTGACATGTTGTAAGTAAATACTTTATAGTATTCAACTATAATTATGTGTAGATATTATTTTAACTTTATTATTTATAAAAATCTGCTTATTTTACAAGACACGTGAGTAAGTGTAAGAATTATTACCTTGGTGCGTCCAGCTGATCACATCTCCAGAGTGGCTGATCTGAGAAACGGTCTCCTGTGTAACCGTCTGTTTCACCAGCTTTACGTTAAAAAACCCAAAAGGTTGGTAAAATCTCCCCTGGAAAGGAATCCTGTCGGATTCTGTGTGTGAGAAGAAAGCTTTTCGGTGCGGTTCTGTTAGAACAACAGGCACTGATCATCGCTCTCTGCACACTGAATGATGGCCCTTCTGCAAACCTTATTTTCACCACTTCACTCACTTCACTGTACTGAGGTGAGAGAGGAGCAGAACAGTCACTCTGACGCTCTTACAATCGTTTACAATACTATAAGAATTTGGATGTAAAATAGAAACACTTGTAATAGAACAATAATAGCAGGATCGTTAGACTGTAATTCAGCAACTAATGATTTAGTCTAGTCTGTTTTTTCAGACATTGCTTTTTTGACCATTGCACCATTCTACATTGTTTCCCTATTGTTGATCTGAATTAGAATTGATAAAATAGTGTTTTGTACCCAAGAATCTACACCTACTAACCTATTATTATGTAAAGTATGTTTTCTTAAGTTTGCCTTGTAATTATTGATGAAAATGAACAAAATTATTTTAGAATAGTAGAATAGCAAGTTGAATGTCTGGCTGAAAGGCAGTGATCATCTCTAATATCATCTTTTGTGATGATAGCATCATTTTACACGAAAGACCTGAACAACAGGGACAGTGGGACTAGTAAGAACTGAAAGACAGATGAATTCAGCCATGTAATGAAACTCCCCGGACACCCAACACATGCAGTCTCAGCCGGAGGTCACCCATCAATGACCAGATGCAGTAAACCAAAACGATGTTGTTAGAGAGATTTATCTTCCAAATTGAGATTTAGACAATCTATGCTATTAAATGACACGATTTACTATGGTTCTGGAAAAACTCAATGTTAATAATATTAATGTGTATTAATATATTTATATTTATATAATAAATATTATAAAGAATATAAAGATATTTCAGGTATTCATTGTTTCTAAATTTATTTGTGTTTCAACCTGGCACATTGGAAGATTATTTCAGAACCGAACCGTAATGCAAAAGAAGAATTCTCAGTGTTTACCACCAAGTGCAGGTAGTGTTTGCTGTAAAGTAAAAGTATTTAGAGGCGGCTGAAGGGGTGGCCAAGCTGCAATTGCAGTTTAAATAAATGTACAGTTAAAGTCATGGCCATGTTTTTGACTAACTTCTGGTGACAAGCCATCTGGAAACAAGACAAGTTTACAGATTAATGTCTGTTATAACTACAGTACACATTGTACTTCATACTTGTGTACCTTTCAAGTGATTCAATCTTCTCTAGGAGACTCAAAACATTCTTGTTGTGAGGTGACACTTGATGAAATGAACATTTATCCCGTTAACTGGTAATAAACGGTTGTATTGTAAAATATTTAATGTGATAACAGGAGATGTGTTATATAATTATAATATAGGAAGCTTTGATTCTCGATGTTGTTTAAGCACATTGCACACCTCAGTCACGCTGAAATCATTTGATCCTAAGTGCAATCTGGAGTGCCTGCTTTGAGGTGGAAGGTACATATTTAATTTGCTTTTAAGAGGCTGTATAAAAACAAGTACAAATTCCTGGAGAAAAAAAAACCCTCAAATAGAAAAAGAAAACTGTGCCGGTTCAAAACACTGATTTTTATACATATTCAGCAACACTGACATCATTTGGTCATTTTGGGAGGCCCAGAAATGATACAAATAAACAAATGCTTTATAACAAATAAACGTGATGGCATCGCAGAGGCCACAGTAGGTCGTGTGGCTATACCGTAGCTTCCGTATACACACATGGGTACAATTTTGTTTCCGATCAAGCTATTTCTTTGCAGCTGTATAGCGGTGCACATTTCATACCAGATGACTAAGTTTAACGTCTCTAGACTTTACGGTTTAGGCTGCCCAGTTGGCTGTTAGGCTGTTATAATGTTATGTTCCGTTTTAGCTGGCATAAAAGATATACCACATTTCGCTATGGTGACCTGCTGAGCGGGAGCAGCCATAACAAGTATTAAAAATGGGATTTTGGTCAAAAGTGTGCTGGAACTAGGGCAATGGTATGGGGTAGTAATCATGTTTAAGTCCATTGAGCTCTGTTTTGGTGGTCATAGTGTTTTGCTCTGTAGGAGTGGTCATAATGTTTTGCTCCGATTTCGTGGTCACACCGTTTTGCTCTGTTGGGGTGGTCATAATGATTTGCTCTGTTGAGGTGGTCATAATGTTTTGCTCTGTTGAGGTGGTCATAATGTTTTGCTCTGTTTGGGTGGTCATAATGTTTTGCTCTGTTTGGGTGGTCATAATGTTTTGGCACAAAAAATGTTGACACATGGACGTGTATCTATAAATTTAAAAATATTTTCTAATTGCATTTTTATGACAAAATGTATTTATTTATAAAATGTATTTATTCATATTTGGTCTTCCGTACGGACCAGCAGGACGTTACATATAACAGACTTGACATTCAAGTCAATGCAGTCACGTAGACTTCACAACCGGGCGGTTAAATGTCATTATTTTATATCTTCTGTGGATGCACACTTTCAGATCAGCCATGCGAGAACTTACTTTGTAAAACTCATCAGTGCTTAAAATGATTGCTTACAGCAATACAACCATTTTATAAAAGAGAAAGTTTGTTGAACTTGGCTGACATTGTATGATGAGAAAATATTTTATCAGACAGTAGTTTAACTACACGACCGTAAAAATTGCGGAGCAAATAGCAATCTCGGCGTCTCTTTATTTACTAAATCCCACTTCAAAATCACTGACTTGTAACAACCCTAAAGAAAAATGACTAAACACTTCTGATGTTTGTAACCTGATTGGCAAGATCTTAACGTTGAAGCAAATAAATACTAAGAAATAAATCAAACGTATCCCTTACAACAGGTAAGATGCCAAAATTGAGTTTGAAAGCAGCATTGTACAATATATTCATAGTTTAAGCCCAATTTTGTGTTAGTGGATACAAGGGTTCATTTCTTTGTGAGGTCAGGCATTATTGTTAGATGTTCAGCCAACCATTGGCTAAATAATAACATTGTTTTAAATTTAAGTTACTAGTCTACACGACTAACACAGTGGGTTGTAAAATTACAGATTGTGAAAATATTGGCCCCTAGTTGCTGTTCATTGGTGCAAACTTCAACCACAGCTCACATTCATATTTAAAGTATTTCAAGCAAGGTGAACCTACGAATGCTAGTTGGTATTTGTTTTTAACAGATCCTTCACACACTATTGAAGCAAATTCTGAAACACATTTTCTCTCTTTAATTAATTATATAAACATATAAACTGTTAGTTGTGTTATCCTATTCGCATCTGAACCTGCGATTCATTTTTTTATTTCGTTTAGAAAAGTGCATTAATGGTGACTACATATTTGAACATGAACGCTGTTTCAAGTGGAAAATTGTGAATCACGACAGAGGTGGAGTAAAATGAACTACAGTGCATAATTCGTCATAATAACCTTCATTAAAATACAGGTTGAAGAGGCAATCTCCAAATCCATGCTTCATCATCTCTCAAGACAAAACAGCACCATATTCAACAGCTCGCTGAAGACAAAGAGTTAACGCCAAACTGAATCTCAATTAAGGAACTACTTGCTGGTCTAATTATAGTCTATTAGTGTTGAATGATGAGTGATTTATTTCTCAGGGCTGGAGCTTGTGTCCTCATCCGGCTCTTTTGTGGTTTGGTCTGTACTGGATGAATGGTGTGAGCCACCCTCTTTACTCTGAGATGGCAAGAGGAGGTACTCCAGCTCTTCTGCACTGATTGCTACACGGTCTGGTGATAACCACCGCTTTAGATGCTCCAAAGCACTGTTAAGAAACGAGCAACCAAATATTCAGTTAGTACTTGAGACTTTGTACATATTTGTGAAAAATCTTTTTAGACTTTTATAATTGTTTTTTTCTCTCTCTGTGGATTTCATCACCATCAGCGTTAGCTGTCAGCTCAGAGGCAAATCAACATTCACTCGAAACTGAGCTCCATCTATTGTATGTGTAAACTGTTCGCCGACTAGATCACCACAGCCTCTCAATCACTTGGACACGAGGTTTTCTACATGATTTCTAGAACGTGTAGACATCAGACTCCATCAAAAACTTGACAGTCATGTAATTTGTACACTTACTAAGTCTGGGGGAATTTTATAAGTCTTTGAGCCCAAACATAAACCCCATCAAACAGCCCAAATCCAGCTGTGCAAAGCTTGCAGCTGTAATTGCAGTAAACAACTACTGGCCAGAAATTATAAAAACATGTTTCACGACATTATTATTAATGGATTACAGGCAAATTGCATTTTTATAGTTTCTGAATCAAATTTGGTTCAGATATTTGAATACCTTTACTAATTAAGTATTGTAATGATGAGGTCTAATACAGAAGTATAAAGACCACTTGCCTCTCATCTAGATCTCCTTCTTGAAATAGTTCTGAGGTCTGCGCATCATGGAGAAATCTGTCCCAGCACTCTTTTTTGGCCTGGGACAAAGAGCGCAGCATTTCCCTTGAAGTAACCTCGTTTGACTGACCTTTAACCCTCTTCAGGCGGCTTTCTGTCACCCAAACATGTTCACATACATTAAAGCTTACAATAGTCCACAAACAGAATGAACAGAGATCATGAAGGTTTATATAAAAAAGGTCCTGTACCCAAACTGGCAATGTAGACTGCAGAATCAGCCATTGGTTCCCATTGATTAGCAGCATTACGGCTGCTCTGGTTGTTCTGGTTGCTCTCTTGGAAGTGAGGCTGAAATGAATCTGTGAAGCTTTCATCAGCACCTTCTTGCTCTTGTGACTGTGGTAGATTTGAGCAGATCTCGGACCACAAATCACCACTCGAACGGGCCTCGAGGCTCGTGGTATCATCTGTCATGTTGCTGAAAAACTATTACAAAAATTATGACATTTAAATTGTATTTTAGACACAGCTGGTTTATATGATACTTAGTGGACCACTTAATTACGACACATGTTTAGAAAATTGTAACGTGTGCATTGTTATTACTGCAAAATGAACTACAAAATACAGCTCACATTTATAGTATATAGTATGAAGAATAATTTCCAAGCAAGTGTAGATTAAGTTAAGGATATTTTCACAAAGCAAGGGGGCATTTTAATCTATATGCAATCAACATTTATTCCTGAATTTACCCGGAATAGCAAATTTTTGGAAAACAGCATGGAAAATGCAAATAAAATAAATTGTCATATTCCTTACATATAAATTGAATTTTTGGACTGCAGGTCTTTTCAAACCAAAACATTTCATCATTTGACTAGTCTACTTTATTTTGTTTCTTCAATACGCATCCATTCCTGCATTACATTTCTGCAAAAAATTTGTATTGTGTGTGGGGGTAGTACAGTTTATTCCAGTGATTCTAAACAAGTGATTATAGTTGTGGTTTAATGGGAATAAAATGTATGTGCATTTAACATATTTTCTTCTCTTTTGTCTAGTCTAGTAGTTCTAATTCCCAATTGTACATCAGCTGCTGCTTGCACAACCCTCAGTCTGAGTGAAGAAAGGCTATTAAAAAGGTTAGTGTGGTCCCAGCTCACAATTTTAACTCTCGAAAATGTCATTAAGAAAAGGCAATGATGTCACGCATGCTATCAAGCTTTGATGGTACAAACGCTTAACCTTCATTTCAATACCTTCCAGTACCTTATCTATTCTTATCTAAGCTGGGCCATATGAGAACATAAGCGAATACAGGACTAGGGATGATGACCTGATCAAAAAGTATTTAAAAATACATATTTAAATATGGATATATAAATACACCATGGTTATGTTTAATACCCTTGTTGTATTAAACTTGTGATCATAATAAAATAAGTTGGCAGGAAAGACATGGTTAAAAAGTTCCAAGTTGTTGAATAATGAAGCGTTCATACAGCTCATACTTAACAGTTATTTGCACATCACAACACCAAATAACAAAAACAAACCTTTCTCTAACCTTCCAAAATCAGACCTCCTTTATGCAATGGCAGATCATTTAGAATGCATCATGATTCTGTGTTGAGACACCACACATTTTCAATCTTTCTTTTTTAGATTAGTAGGAAAATGCATTCAAATGTAGTAGAATTTTTTTTTATTGATGGAGGTACATTTATTCCATCTCTTGGTGCATGTGGGTACTTGACTGAAAAGGTCAAACTGATCACAGAAAAATAAAGTTGTGAGTGGAGGAGAACAGCATGTTTAAATTCCCCACTTAGGTCTATATTTAACTGCTCAGATTGAATTTTGAGGCACAATAAAATCGAATACATGGGCCAGTCCACTCCAAAGCAGAATGTTTCACATTCACATCTCCTAGTGTTTACAACCTTAAATCAGTATCTACTGCATTTATAACCTTAAAAATCACAATTCACAATATTTACACAATCCATTCAGATTAATACAACTATAATAAATACGAAACTATAAAACATGTTTAATGTTCAGATTACAGATCAGAAGCTAACAAAACGGCCTGACTGGTGAGCAAATACTTTAAACAGAAACTATAGATAGACAGTGACTATCAAATCCTTAATGAACAGAAATATATTGGCACTGGGCAGCTTGCAGATCAAAGTTCCTGCAGAACAAACTTGATTGTGATACTGATTTTAATCTCTATACTATGTACGCATAAAGAATAGAATAGCTTATCCCTGTGGCATAGCGGAATAGTCTGCTAGCACTTTTGGCAATGCCTGCAGCATACAATAGAGGGTATAAATGTGACATTACTGCTGGCTGGAGTCACCGTGGTTACGCCCACTGAGTGGCAAAAAGCAGCAGCGATAGCATTGTGTTAGATACAAAAACAGCAAAAATTGGAGTCATTGTGCAACTGATTATACTAATAAATTCTGCAAGAATTCTGAATATAGACTGCCAAAGACTAAAGAAAAGAAAAAAATAGATTGCAATAGATTAGCAGAAACTGGAAACCAGTAAAAACTGCCCATTGTAATGATCTTTTCCAAAGCAAAACCGTTTACCCAACTACCCAAAAGACTACAGATCACATCAAGTCAGACCCAGGTTTAAAATCCAAAGCTCTTATAACATTAAGTATGATTTAAGGTGTTCCGAGAGAGCTCCGACAGGAAGGTTTTTTTGTATTCTTAATTTTGGCTTTGATTATACACATTTACAGAATGGAATGATTGGATAGTCTCCTCCTCGTCTCTCTTCTCTAGTAATTTTTATTTCTTGATTGCAAATGGGCTGCTGTACACGCTACCTCACTTCTCGACAAGGAGCACTGATTCTCCAGAGGTTCTCACAAAGACCTGTACTGCTTAAATACTAAGAATCCAACAATACGTGCTACCCATGGTGCAATGCGATTCACGATACTGGGTTCACAACTGGATTATTATAGTCCACAAAAATGAACGAAAAAAAAAAACTATTGAAAAGACATTTTTGATTTGTTGCTGCATTATGCATTTACAAAACTAAAACGAAAGAAGTTTGTCAGTTTATTCATGTAATCTTATATATATATATATATATATATATATATATATATATATATATATACACACACATATATATACACACACATATATATATACACACA
>JAOUQU010000002.1:1417771-1428152 GCA_028566735.1 Ammoglanis amapaensis
TTTCTAATTTACACCAATGCAAGTGTGATTTATAAAAGAATAGCGACAAAAAAAATCGCGATTACACCATTTTGAAATCGTTAATTCGAATTAACCGAATTAATCGTGAAAATCGTCCAGCACTAGTACATTGTATACACTTTTTTAAATGAGCCATAAACATTGAGAGACAGGTGTGTTAGAAATTTAACCACATGTTTAAAAACTGTGTTCGTATATATTTACTTTTGCAACATTTATCAGGTGCTTTTATTCAAAGTGATTTAAAAGACCACATACAGTTTGAGCCATTGAAGGCTTTGCTCAAGTACCCAACACAGGAAACATTTGTGACGGTCTTTGGGTGTGAACCAGTAGCTTTTTGATTACTAGGTCCTGTACTTCAATCACTAAGCCACAACTATCTGTAAACTGTTGGAAGATTGTGGGCTTAATAGATCTTATGTATGTTACTGCTAGGGTTCAAAGATCTATTTGTGTCGATACATGTCTTTTGTCTTGTGCAGCTGGAGAAGGAATATGTCTGTCGTGTGGACGGGGAGTTTCCAGATGGTGAGATTGTGTGTGAGGAACCCATCCTGGTGGTCTCCTTTAAGGTGGGCGTTTGCAGAGTGGATCCTAAAGGTAAAGAGTGCCGTACAGTCTTTCAGAAGCTCAACTATAATGGGCACTCCAGTGTGGTCCGCTGCCTTCCGCTGACTGGGCGCACACACCAAATTCGGGTTCATCTTCAGTTCCTGGGCTTCCCAATTCTCAGTGACCCCATTTATGGCTCTTATGCATGGGGCCCCAACAGAGGCAAAGGAGGCCTGGTAGGTAAAGATGATCAGCAATTGCTGGAAGCTCTTATTGATGAAAACCGTTCCAAAGAGAGTTTGCACCTACTGGATATTTCCGATGAAGTCGTAGCTGGAAGCCAGGATGAGCCAAACGTGGGACACAATGAAACTAATGATCCCAAACCAACTACCAGCACATCTTCAGGAGCTGAAGGTGCACAGACACTGGCAGACGAAGGGGTATCTTCTCCAGCGGACAGATCTTTAAGCCTATCAACCAGGTTTGTTCGGGACCCCCTATGTGCGGAGTGTAAAAAGGTCCGACCTGACCCAACCGAAAAGGACTTAGTCATGTACCTGCATGCACTCCGGTACAAGGGCCCAGATTTTGAGTATTCCACACCGTTACCTGACTGGGCTAAAGAAGACTGGGTACAGGATTAAAATTTTCTTCACATATTAGATTTATTTTAAGAAATCTTCTATTGGAAAGTATAAATGAAGATGCAGACTTGGGTTATATATAAGCATGTGATTGTAATTTTAAAGTAGAATATCCTCTGGAAGATAAGTTATAGTTTAAGATAAGCATGTAGGGTTTTTTTTCTTTAAAAAATTAAACTGGCATGTTTACAGAGTGTTTTCTGGTTTCATATTTTTCCCGTTTTCTCCGGAATACGAGTACATATTTTATTTAGCACCTTGTAAAACTTCCATTCATAACTTTAGTTACTTTTCCTTGGATTTGCAGAGCAGCCTCTTGATTTGGATCCCTATACAACCTATATATCCAGTTCTCATGTTAGAGGCTTCTTGCAACTTCAAATTAGAGTAGGGAAAGCATGGAAAGTGTACAGTGCTTTCCATAATTATCCCCCTTGGTTATGAAGTGGGGTTTTTTGGCTTCTAATAAGTTAACATCCCAGTTCTGCTTGGCAAAATCCACCTGTTTACACATGAGTATAACTCCGAAATGGCATGTAGATAGTGCCTGAGGGTTGTTTGGAAGACCTCGTAATTAAAATGCTACCATTTGATTTAATTCTATTTCTGAGCTTTGTAGAACTTTTTATTTCTCTTATCCTTTTCACTGTGCGTGATGGCAAGGTTTACTTGCATTCTCTTCCAGTTGTTACAGTTCCAGATGTTTTGGACTTTTTGATTATTTTTTATGATCCACTGTAAATAAGGGCATCTGCAGGTGAGTGGCTATTTTCTTGTAGCTATTGTCCCAAAGGTAATGCCCCAGGTAGTTCATGTTACTAGAGAAAGACTAAACGTAAACTAACGAATAAGCTTAAGTGTAATAATATTGGAGTTTAATTCTCATTAAAATATATTTCTTTATTGTGTTCATTATATTACCATCGTAGCTCATTCTCAATATGTGGAATCAGACATAAACAGTAACAGCATGTTTCTCAAACACAGCATCACATCATTGTCATTTGGCACTTTATACAATAGAAAGTTACGATAGTGTCGCATTGCAGACAATATTCACATACAATAAAACACTAAGCTCGAACTGTGTTCAACATTCTTTTCATTTCTAAGTAAATAAGTCTAAACTACTGGTATAGCCAGGACAGTTTACTGCTCTGCAGTGAAATTACATAATACAAGTTCAGTAAAACAATTTTGTACTACTCGTTGTCTACAGCTTGTGAGTTTTGCTCAGAATGGTACAGCAGAATTGTGGCATATTTATTGCAAAACGGTATTATACTGTATCACTGATTGTACTGACATTAAATGTTAATTTTGTCTGCATGTTCACGCATAAAAACCCCTTTACTTTTTGAACACAATACCCACATTCAAAAAGCACCACACATGCGTCTGTTGTACATGGTAATTCACAGTTGTTACACATACTAACATGCTAACGTTAACGATCACATTTATATAGCTAAAAGTCTTCATCCATCTGTATGCTGACTAATCGCATCAGTGGAGTGTGTTTGTATTGCATAAAAAGTGTGCTGTGTTTTTATTTCAGTGCTCACCAAGTTTTCAATATAAAGCTCAGTGTTTGCTTTGGTACAGGTTCTTTTTAGCTTGTGACCAAATCTGATTAATCGTTTAAATGGTTGACGCTACCTTTGCGGAAGAAATTTGGTAGGTTTGGAGGGTTCGGCACTTTTACATTTTAACCACTTATCTTAACGCAAGCTTTACTGGTGCAATTTGCAATTTTTGGGGAGTTATCAAGTGATCAGGAAGAAACCCCCAGGGGCAGTATAAACACAGTACATTAATCCTGCAGAGATCCGTTTTCAGCTCATTTCATTTTAAAATGCTTTGTCTTTATACATTTTGGCTCCAGTTTCATAACTTTGTTGTTTATTGCTTTTTCTCTATTGTTGTAATCAGCTCATTAAAATAGTTAACTAATCTGTTAGTAGTTTGTCTGTAAAACAATAGCTTTTATTGATTTAAGTCTGGTTAACCATTTATAAGATGTACATTTTCCTTGTAGGTGGTATCAGTGATGGACTCCTTGCATACAATCTAGGGCATGTAACTGACCGATTCAATTTATAAGTTTCCATGAAACTAATTATGCTCTGGCTTCCCTGACAATCGGACATTTTTTAAATATAGGTTAGTATTTTTAACTTTTTTGACAGTGCTCGTATGAACACTACAATGTAAGGGGTGTTACAGCTATGCCCATGATATTCCAACCACAATATCCAATTGTTTGTGAGAGGTGGTCAGAAAATCACATTTAGAAAAGTCTTTGAAAAGGATTTTAGTTTTGCATTATTGCTCCTTTTTGTTTTATCAATCCTGGTTTCAGAATAAACGTTTTAAAAGTTAAAACTTCAATAACACTACACCAATAATTCCTTCGACAATAATAAGCTTTCCAAATGGCAGTTACATATTTAGATTGAAACTGTTAAATGATTTTTTCTAATGTAAATATATTTGCATTGGCTTACCAATTCGAAAAATAAGTAGTATAATAAATAGTACGAGTATTAGAAAGATGAAGAAAGACTGGCATTGTTTAAAGAGTTCTGATCGTTCATTAACAATTCCGTATTAGTAAGAATTTTAATGTTTCCCCACACACACTGATCAACTCCAACATTAACACAAGCCTTCTAAAATTCTGTAATAATTGATGTGCATCCTTTCAAAGCCTGGTAATATTTTAATAGTTCGAGAAAAGCGAAATCTTTAACACTGGTAAAGTGTTGCAAGTGGCTTACATCTTGCATGTCCACCGCAGTCTCCAATGTAAACCATAGCACATGGAATGCACTCTGACGACAGCTTCATCTGCAGAAGTGTTCGATCCAACATGTCTCAGTATGTTCTGGTCCTCTCCAGTGTGTCCAATTTTAGCCGTGCTATTAATTCCTTTTTTGGTTTGTGCCAGATGCTGTAGGTTTTAATTAGTCTTGGCTGTATATGAACATCCTGTGAATACCTCATGCTGTGTTCCATCTGTCCAGAATGATTAGGCTCTTATCAATGTATATACACTGCCCACATTTAATGCATTCAACACAAGAATTGCGAGTGACCACTTATAGCTCAACGTTCATATATCTCTTACTCTGACGTGGTGATCCTAATGTCTCTTTTCTGCACAAAAGTAACTCGCGCTTGACTGAATTAATTCTGCTTTGTTTTTGAAAAGATTTATGTGCCAAAGTGCTTTATATGTTTAGGCAATGTTTGTTAGAAAAGAGCAACATAAAGCCACATTTAAGGTTGTTTTTGCAGATGTACTGCAGTGCTATTTACAATTGTTGTCTTAAAATGCTGTCACTTCAGTCATACAAAGCCTAAAATAAATGGTATACTCAGCAAAATATGGAGATGATGTGGTTTTATAAAAGTCTTTTATGTTAAATAGGCATTTCAGACAGATTGGTAATTGGTACTGATAATTTGTCAGACGATCTGTACAAGTTCACTGCAAAAAGGTTTAGCAATGCTGATAGTGCAAACATAAATCAGCTGCTCTCGTCTTTTCTGCCGTCTCTTTTGATCCAAACATCAGGTAAATCAGGTTGACTGTTTGGCAATATTACTGCTACCTCACTTTGACCTGTCCGCCCCCTACTATATCCCGGAGAGCCGAGGTCGTAAATGGTTTCTCTTAATGACAGGCGTAAAGTATCCCTCTTTCCATTGAGGTGTCCTGGCTGTGGCTGTTCTTGTGTCTCAGCTGATGGTTCAACAGGTACGGTGGGCTCGATATCGCTTAAGCAAGTCTCGTTAGAGTCTTCAAGTCCTTCAATGGAACTCTGAGACTGACAGGACAAAAGTCGTTTATGTGGATGACCTCTATCTGCACTGTCCATAGAGAGTGACCTTTTGTTGATGTTATCCATGGTTTCACTGACTGTGATATTTTCCATGCTGGAGGATGACATGGAGACATTCCACAGAGCAATTCCAGCCCCAGTCTGGCTGTGACATTTCTTGCACAAAAGCCTCTTCTTTGCAGGATCACTTTGAGAGAGAATCACAGGTCGTAGGTGGTTCCCTTTATACGGAGACGAGGTCTGGACAGCTAGAGGAGGATCACAATCATTAAGGTGCCTGCTGCATGTTTCCTCGCTCGCAGTTTCAGTACTGATCCTGTCATAATACTGCTTCGGACAGAACTCGATGTCATCTGAAAGTACAGAGGGTCTGTTGGATAGCTTACTAGTGCAAGTGCTATTTTCAAAACTGTCACTGTGATGACAGGCCAAGGGTTGCAGCTCGTACTGTTCTTGTTCCCTTCCTAGGCCTGCCTGGTGATGCCTGTGCCGATGCTGATTAGGGCACAATAATTCACCACCTTCTTTATGACAGCTCTTTGCATGCAAGCCTGTTCCAGTACCACAGCTGAAGGCGCCATTAGCAAAATGATTGGCTGTTGGGGCTTCACAAGGCTGGGCATTTTCCGTGGCTAATCGTGTTGCACATGGTATTCCTATTTTTCCACAATTTTTTTCAGGTCCGAAAAAACAACAGAGGGACTGAAAGAAAAAAGTGGCAAAGCCACATGCCACACATTTAATAAGAAAAAAGAAAATTCCAACCTTTCTGAACAGGAGCGCAGTTGCAGGGAGCATTATAATCCCCACACAGAAGTATCCCCCGGCACCAGTGGCTACTGGGCAACCCATTCTTTTCAGAGAATATATCACCTTGCCCAGTCTGTCGTTGTGTGGTGCAAAACAGTATGATAAACAATAATTGGCTGCAAAATCAACAGAAAGTCCCGCAGCAGCTGAAATGAGGAGTGCCTCCACAATATTTAACTGCCATTCTAAAAGCACAAGCAGGCCAACTGTAACAAAAACACTTCCCCCGATGGTGAACGTCACATAAATGCTTAATGGTATGTTCCATGTGGTTAGCAAAAGTGAGGCAAGTGTAAGGCCAATCGAAAAGCCAGCTACTAGTATGGTCTCTGTGGTTAGACATTGCTGAAGATCAAACAACAATAGCTGGCTTACAAACCATCCTTTCTTAAGTCCTTGTGGAGCTTTAGATAGTTCCTTATTGAACCATGATTTCACTTTCCGGTAGAATTCGGATGTTTTGCTGTAGTTAAAACTGTAAAGCTGTGAGGTCTTAAACACTAAAACAAGGGCAGAAATTCGACCATTGGAATCAACACTTATACCTTCAGTTTGAAATAAACCTACGCCAGCCTGCATCTCTGTCAACATCATTTTGAGGCACAGCTCGAAAATATCATAAGGGTAGGGAAATGAAATATTGTTGCAGCACGCATTGAGCATCTCCTTTCCTTTTGAACAGTGGCGTAAGGATACCCACTGAATCAAGTTTTCCATGAAACAGACATTATCCTCAGCTCCTTGTCCGGTTGCCAAGGGATAATAAAAGCTTTGGTTTCGAATGATTCCACACAACTCTCGTAACCACATCTGACCTTCAGAACTGCTCATATTGAAATCCGGATCTATGGTGAAAGAGGCATTGCTGTTTGGATTGAAACGGTCCCCATCATCAGTAGGAATAACACCCCAGATTAGAGTCATCGACATAGGGTCGTCTACTCCTTGCTTTATTCGCTCAAACATAAACTGATGTCGATATTCTGCATCATATCTTTCGAAAGGATGACTGGAGCGGAACAGCTGAGTTGACCTGCTGTCTAAGGATGGCAGCTTCATGCCAGGGTCCACACATGATATATAAATTCCTCCAGCAGCCAGCGCTGTGAACCAGCAAACCCATATGTAACGGAACTTAACAACACCAAGCGGCAAGATTTTTAAGAAAATTAAATTTGATGTTTCTGAGAGACTTCGTTTTAGACCCCGGAATTTCTGTATTATTTTAAAAAGGCACCTCTTTCTGGAGCTCGTGTCCCAGAAGCTGGTATATTTTGTTAAGCAACATGACTTCCACAATGGCTTTGATGCCATTACATTTGCTGAAGCATATCGCTCCTGCAAAACGGTGATACAGGGAAGCCAAACGAGCGCAACTATGGTGTTTATTAAAGATGCACTACCGAGGTACACAGCAAAACATCTCACTACTGTAATGCTGCTTATATATCCTGAGTAGAAAGCAGTGCTAGAAGTCAGACCAGACACCAATATCAAGTATCCAGTTTCTTGTAAGGTCTGTTGGATTCTTCTTTCAAGTGTTGCTGGAGGATTATGGCTTAATTGTGACTTCCAGAAGTCACTAAACGTGAAGGCTTGATTTGAGCAACTTCCCAATAATATCAGGATTGCAGTAAGGTTGAGTAATGGGAAAAATGTTACTCCGAAAACAACTTTATAGAAAAAATAGGATGTTAAAAGTGATAGCGTGACTGCAAGCAGTGACATAAAAGACAGAAGAAATGATTTAAGATATAAGGCCATTGTAAAAAGCAGCGCAAGAACAGACAGAATAGGATATATACAGTCTCGTGAGAGATAATACTTGAAAAGCGCTTGCTTGATCCCCAAATCCATCCCGGTTATAGTAGTATTATTATAAGTTAGCTCATGTCCATCCAGATGATCCAGATACACTTGCTTTAAAGCATCTCCCTTTTCAACTGGCAGAAACATAACACTATATTTTAGAGAAGGAACTTGGTATTCAACAGTCTGGGGACCTAGGAAATCCTTGTCGACTAAGTAATGTAGAATCTCATAGATCAGGCTGGAGTGTTTGCACTCATACGGGACAGATGCACAGTGCCTGTATTTACTTCTTTCTGTACACGATGCAATAAGACTTCCATCGTGGTAATAAGGGGCACAGTATCTAAGCAGTCTTAAACTTTCCGACACTTGCTGGGCTGTAAGACTGAAGCAGGAGGAGACATTGTTCAGGAGTGCCAGGACGTTTCCCAAAGACCAGCTTGGACAGCAATCATCTTTACTCTTTGTGCCAAGGGCTTCTGCTTTGACCTGGCAAAGCTCTTCAAAGTGAGCATCTGATCGTATCTGAAAATTTCAAGATCAGAAAAATGTTCTCATCTTAAGTCATGCTAGTATTGGACAAATGAGAAACGTGTTTTGTCATTACCTGTGTCTGTTCCATCTCGCACATTGATAATATTGCCTTCAGACTCCAAAGACTTGCAGAATTGCCTGAGCGGAAGACCAGCTGGGCATAGCGATCCCCTACATGGTCGAAAAAGCATTTGTTTATTGCGTGTAAAGGCACATATTGGGGTACTATTTATTGATGTTTTGTATAAAGTGTATAAAGAACGAATTAACTGACCCTTACCTGGAACATTGCAGAAAAAGGACCTCTCTGCAGCATCAGTGTGCAACATTCGACTTGATCGATGTCGTAAGTGATGCTGGTGCTTACTAATGAACTCTCTGAAAGCATCATGCACAAAGTATTAAACCACACACAGAAATTGTAGAACTTAATACTGGGGCACTATAAATGTGTATCACAGTATGTTTTAAAATCTAAAGGATTATTACGTTTAGCAGTTCAGAGTTTATTTAATTATAGTCTCTTTAATATCAGTATTTTCAAAATTAGATTGATCATTGTATGACTGTGAATATGTGTAGCCTTTTCTTTTCGTATAGTTTTATCATCTACATAAATAATAGACTCGATTTATAAAGAAACCAGTACACAGAAAACAAATGTAAAATTAAACCATTAAATGCATTTTAAACCACATACTATCATGCACTTTTTATGCACTCATCGCAATTGCAGATAAACTTTTACGAAAAATCAACAGTTTGGTTTTTTTTGTATAATATATTTGATTTGTTCTTTGCTCTTTGTCATAGTGTCAGGTTTTTTTTACTATTACCTGAGGACGAGATGAAACAACCTTGGACAACGTGTGTCCAGATTTATCTAGAATACTAACTTGACCAAGGCTGTGGACCAAATTCAGTGCAGAATCTTTTTTGCAGATAAATCTAAAGCTAGTTTTAAAGGTTGACGGATATGCATGTTAACATTACAAACACCAGAGAGAACATGAAGTAAATGTCTGCCTAAATGATTTTGATGAAAATTTAAATGAGACCATTTTTCCATTTTTGTTTACTGATCTTTATGTTGTCTTCAAATAAGATTTTTTTAAAGCTAGTTTTATTGTGATTTTTTAAAATGTAAAATAGCCTGTGTTATGGTTTTTCAGTTTTGGTTATGCGATTAAATGTAAATACACTAAATCCTCCTGTTTTTGTTTTCAATTTCCCCACTTTGGTCATCTGTTCAGACTTGTGCTGTTATGATAATTATCTGCATCTCATCTGCATAACGCTCCACAGGGCTTTTGCCAGTGAGCAATTTGCTGCCTATTGAATCCAAAGGCTGTTCTATAAACGATTCTACGGTTTGGCAGTATCTGAAAAATCCATATAATACAAAGTATTACAGTTTTTGCAGAACATTGTCACTTAAACACTGTTTTTTGTGTACAATTTAAACAAATGTTTTGTATGTTGCCTCTCAATTTAAGTCCAGGTTGTCTGTTGATCTAATTTAAAAATAAACATGCCAGATCTTTTACAAAAGGTAAAAGCTTATGTAGTAACTGGTCAAGAACCTAGTCCCTATGTGTACCTTTCTATGTTATAGTCTGCAGACTGATGTGAGATCAGAGATGGTGCTTTTCCAGTTTCAGTATTTTCTTGCAGCTTTGCCCAGGCTTCCAATCGAATTTTGATGTCTGTTCCTCTGGGCTCATATCCCTATGATAACACATAGAAAATGCATTAAATGCATTTAATCCAGTCATTTATAACATAAATGCTGAGGTGCTTGGTTGGTAGCACGTCACCTTGCAGCACCGTCAGATCATACAAATTACAAATCAGAGAATTGCTGCTTAATGCAAATATATTTTATTACATTGCATTACACTGAGAGTAGAGTAAATGTAAATTATAAACACACTGCAATGATTTGCAAATGTATTCTGACTAGGGCCGGGACTAACTTTTTTTAAAAAAAATTATCGCAATTAACGCATTTTGGAGGCGGGACCTTTGTATTCGCGTGAAGCCGCTTCTCTTGTGTTAGGAATTGAGGTTTTTTAGGAACGCTTTAAATACCAGAACACACACACGAGAACACACCGGGTTGGTAGATTGAACAGTAGCTTTATTTATGTCTGG
>JAOUQU010000002.1:1453261-1463831 GCA_028566735.1 Ammoglanis amapaensis
GGGATATGCGAAGAGAAACATTTCATTGTACTGAACATCTGTATATGTGTAATGACAAATAAAATTGAATTTGAAGTGAAAGCAAACATTCTCCAATTTTAAGTAATATATGACACGATTATGGGAAAAAATCTGTTATTTATTTAGTATTTTTGTAGGTCAGCACCACAGTTTTCTTAAGTGTTAAATAGTTCAAGTAAAATAAATAAATCGTATACATTTTAAAAATGTTAAATGGCTGTTGCTTTCATGTTAAATGCTTCACTTCAAGTATTGTACAATCATTGTATTAATTATAGATTTAACATGTGAATGCTGAATATATTGTACACATTAATGTACTGGAGCAACAGTGACCTGGTGGATAGAGAACTGGGCTTGTGATGCAGCATGCTATGTCCAACTCTGATTGATGGACATGCAGATTAACTGGCTTATTTCCGTTCATACAAATTCGAAATGAGTACAAAATAAACCCTATTATGAATACAAAGAGATATTTCTAATTTAAACTATCCTAATGTCAACAGTAACTAAGAGAAGACATTTAAGGGTAATAATTGATAGTATGACTTTTTGTGTAAATAGAACTTCATGGACATGTTTTGTATAACTCATTGAACAATTCTAACTTGTATATGTTCTAACTTGAAGTATATGTCACATTTAAGGAAAGATTGCAAATTAAATTTCTTAAATTTGTATCTGGACTCTGAGGCTAGGAACCGAGCATATGCGCTCAGTGCTGCCCCTTAGTGTGTGTTTAAAAATGACATCATAGCATTTACATCACACAGGGTATAACAAGTAACTCGCATAAAGATGTTATTCAAATGTTACCCAATTACATCCTACTTTTCTCGTTTTTATCTTGTATTTTGTATGTTCTGTGGTTCAATAGGCCGTATTTTCTCTCAGCTCAACATTCCAGCCATTATTTTCTCATCTCCTGGCAGCTTTTAATCTGACTCTTTCATGCGTTCTTGCAATATTTTAATTAATCTTAATTTCGGTGTGTAATAAGTTTGTTGGAAACACCCAAAGTCAAAGTAGCTTTCCTATTTTCTAAATTCAAATACAGTGGTAAAAGGAATGAGAAAACTAGGCACCATTTCTCCTAGTTACTTCTCACTTGTCCCTTGGTGCAAACTATTTTAAGATCATTACCACTGTTTAAAAAGAAAAAGAAAAAGTAAGATCAAGTCCTTACTGTCTTACAAAAGATTAGTTTGATGATGAAAGACTAGCTTGCTTAGTAGGTTGCCAGATCCATATTTTTCTAAATCTGAACTGTATCTAAACATACATTATTACCATAATTATTTTATTGGCTGTACGTTATCTGTTTTGTTTAATATCTATTCACACCAAAACCATGTACGTAAGGCATAAGTATGGAATAGATTTTTCTATCTAGTTACAGTGCGAAATCAAAATCTTTATTTCACCAAATACTAGAATTTGATGTGAAGGCTGATGTGAACATACGGATTGCGGAATGTACAGGCATACATCAAACTAAATAATTGAAACATGAATATATCAATATATAAAGAATATATAAATATAGAATAAACAATACATAATTGTGAAATGTAGTACTGTATAAAGATGTGAATGTCGGTACGGTGTTTTTAAAGTGAAGGGATGTGTGAAGATTCTTTATTAATTATATCAATTGCCTGGTTAAATAAGCCAAAGAGGTATAAAGTTACTTTTATTCACAAAGCAAAATCAAACCCTATCATTCTACACCGTGTAAAATCATGTTACTGGTTAGTTTTAAGCAAAGCTTTAGATTTGTCACTTTGACTCCTTTCTAAGTACAAACAAACTAAGTAGACGAATTGTAATTTTAGTTTAATTTCACAGCAACTGGCGTTCATTGACATGTATGATGGTGTGATTAATTGCAAGAAGAATGATTTCGTTCAACCTGGCAACCCTGGCTGGTGTGTGTTGTGGTGGGGGGGGGAGAAAGTGGGCGGGGACTGAGACACGAAGTGGAAGTGTTTAAGCGCTTCGACGGCTGGTTGCCTCCGTTTGGACGAGAGAGAAAGAAAAAAGAAAAAAGAAAAACAATCCGAAATGGCGTCTGGAGAGACATTATATATAGAAACGGACGGTTCGGAGATGCCGGCGGAGATTGTGGAGCTGCATGAGATTGAAGTGGAGACGATTGAAACCACCGTGGTCGGAGGAGACGATGATGAACATCAGCCGATGATCGCGCTGCAGCCGCTGGTGTCTGATGATCCGAACCACATCCATCACCAGGAGGTGATTTTAGTCCAGACCCGGGAAGAAGTTGTGGGTTGTGATGATTCGGACCTGCACACAAGCGACGGATTTGAGGATCAGATCCTCATCCCGGTACCGGTTCCAGGCGCCGAGGAGGAGTACATGGAACAGACTCTGGTGGCGGTGTCCGGCGGCGGAGGGAAGAACACAGCGCGCCTCAAGAAAGGCACCAGTAGCGGCAAGAAAGTGGTCAAAAAGGCATTTTTAGGCGCCGCGGAAGGCAGCGGACGGAAATGGGAACAGAAACAAGTCCAAATCAAGACGTTAGAAGGAGAGTTTTCGGTTACTATGTGGGCATCGGGTGAGTTTCTTCTTTTGAAAGTTGGCTAGTTGTATTGTTCTGGCTTTGCAAAGAGGCCTCGTGTGGGCCTGATCGTCACCATGAGTGTTGGTACCGTTAGAGGTGATTTTCAGCCATAAATAAACACTTTTGCACACAGTACCCAGTTGAAATGTTTTTGTTTTGATGGGAAGCCATGTTTTAAGGCTTGATGGGCGCCGCCATATTCGTGCAGACCATTATGGCCGCCCGAAAATGGCGTTTCTGAGCCGGGGGAAAGATGGCGGCGGGTGCGGAGAGGAGCTCCCTGCTGCTGGCTGTATAAAGTAGGCCGCGGTGGCGCACTTTAGCCTTTCCACACACTGTTTTCCCCCCACCCGCTTTCGGCTAAATCCCGCCTCTTGAGCGGTGATTGGCTGGCGGTTTAAACACTCAGGCTAAACAAATGTCTAGGTCTAAATAAGGCCGTGTGTCAGCCAATCAGTGCAAAGAATTTGAGCCTTGTCGGATAACGGGTGGGATTTCATACAAATAGTGAAAAACGAAGCGATTGTTTATACCGTATTTCTTTGTTTTTAAGTGCTCGTTTGTGCACCCTGATATTTAATTAATTCAGTTGATATATTAGCTTCGTTGGCTATAATATACAGAGAGCTGCTTATACCGTGGCTTATCTTCTTCTGTAAATCTTTATACATTTAATGCGGCTACGAAGTAATTTGAACTTAACAAATATTTCACCCCGTAGCCTCCATAACAGATTTTCGGTGTCTGGATTCATAAAATACGTTTGCCAGAATTCAAAAGGTGTTACATTTGCTAAACACAATTAATCGTCATAAATGGAATCAACGTCATAAAACAAAACCATGAAAAAAGCTTTTTTATTCACCAATTGACTGTACTTTTAAAACAGCATTGCTATTTTTTGTCAATTCTCGGCTCAATTCTCCAATTTAAGTACATTTGCTGACTATAAACTGCTGTAGCGACCCCTAACGGGAGAAACCGAACAGTTCCAGTCATTCAGTCATTTGTATGCAGGCACATGTTTAAGTATGAATGATGTATTTTATGTATTATGCAACCTGACATTCAGTCTTCAGCAAAGATGAATTAACTTAAAATACTTCATATTTATTCGTAAACTGCACTGTGCAGAGATGCTTCGAAAGTGTGTGAATGCAACACCATTAGTTTGGTTACTTTTTTTAATGTGGCGTAGCTATTTTGTTTTAAAGTCCATTAATGTAATTTAAAGTACAATACTATCAAAAAGCTAAAAATCCACATTTTCCTTAAAACCTCATTAAACTACACGATTGTAAAACTATACAGTATATATATTTTACTTTCATATTGGATAAAGATTGCAAATGGTTTAAAACAACACTGTTTTTTTAAATACTGAACTCTGTCGTGTCTAAATAATAAAAAAAATGCAGGGCAGCAGGTCCACATGATAAAGATCAAGTGTAAACACAAACAAGGCCAGTTTGTCGCTGTTAATCTGGCATGTAACTCTTGGATTTTAGAACATGACAATCTGTGGTAATTGTTGTTATGGCAGGATACACGTTTGTTGTCTTTCAATATTTCATCTGAATATAGACGGCATGCATTATTGTGAAATATTTTAGTATTCAACTTAAATCAGGATATGCATATACTTCTTAGTACCGTTCATATTTGTAATATATCTAGAATCACGTTTGTTTATTGGACTCTTGTTACTTGGTCTTTTGTTAATCTGGACTTTGGACTTGCAGTGAATTGATAATTTGTTTTTATTTGTTTGACCACTCATTTGTTTCCCCTTTAATTGTCTCTTGGTCTTATTGCAGATGATAAGAAAGACATTGATCATGAGACGGTGGTAGAAGAGCAGATAATTGGGGAGAATTCTCCTCCTGACTACTCGGAGTACATGACTGGCAAGAAACTCCCTCCGGGTGGAATCCCTGGCATTGACCTATCAGACCCCAAGCAGCTAGCAGAGTTTGCCAGGTGATCATCCATTTTCTTTCATGAATTCCCCAAAGTCCTGCATAAACAGTTGATACCTAGTACAATTTGTTTAGCATCCAAAATTTTGGTTTGATTGAGACTGGGGGTTCAAATCCGGGCTCTAGTTACACAGGGTACTTAAGCGTGAGACACTAAATCATGTCTGCTCCAGGGGAACTTCCAAACGTTGGGTTCTACAAAGAAAGAACTTTGTTGTACTGTACATCTGTATGTGTGTATTGACAAACGAAGGCATTTTATTATATTCTAAAACCATTTATAGTTAAGTCTAGTTGTCTGTTGCAGTTCTACATGACGTGTATACACATAATATACAAGTCTTTAATTTCCGTGCTTTTATGCAACAGAATGAAACCACGAAAAATGAAAGAAGACGATTCACCAAGAACCATAGCGTGTCCCCATAAAGTAAGAGCATAAAGTCCGTCTCTGTCTTCAGTATATTATTGTAGATCGACAATAAATAATGATGTGCTTTACTTTTCCTTATTTTCTAATGTCTAGGGTTGCACAAAAATGTTCAGAGACAACTCTGCAATGAGGAAGCATTTGCACACTCACGGACCTCGTGTACATGTATGTGCCGAGTGTGGGAAAGCATTTGTTGAAAGTTCCAAACTCAAACGACACCAGTTAGTTCACACTGGTGAAAAGCCATTCCAGGTGAGTTTCTACATTTGGGAACAATTTGGGATGTAATGATTTATCGTGAATCGATTTGGGAGTTAATTCACTTGTTAGGATTCAAATCAGTTCTTCTGTTGAATTGATTGCTATTTATTTAGACAACAGTAGAGGGTGCTGTCGCTCTTCACCAAGTTGCCAAATTAGCCTTAATTCAAAATGCATTGTACATATCTTAAAATGACATTCATAGTTTAGATCAATTAAAGATAATGAGTATAATATGATTTTTTAAATATGAATTAAAGAACACGGTCATCATCTGGCAGAAAAATCACATTGATAATTCAGTATTGTGAATTTTACATATTGTGTCTTCTACTCTAATACCCACGATACTTATTAATAACTCGAAAATATTCATACACCACTTACTGGAATTCAGTTAAATGATCAACTACCCACAACTCAGAATGCAGCTGAAATCGTGAATCTGATCAAATGCTTTTTCCGTTTTTTAGTGCACGTTCGAAGGCTGCGGAAAACGATTCTCACTGGACTTCAACCTGCGCACACACGTGCGTATTCACACTGGAGACAGACCGTACGTGTGCCCATTTGACGGCTGCAACAAGAAATTTGCTCAGTCCACCAATCTGAAATCTCACATTTTGACACACGCTAAAGCAAAAAACAACCAGTGAGTGGACAATCTGGAGGAACGTTTCTAAAAGGACCCTGGACAACAGCATCCAATGCTTTAAAACACCCTTTGTGTGTTGTTTGTAGATTTTTTTTTGTAAGAAAAAATATCCTCTGCTGTTTTATCAAAATAAGTATTTGATGAACTGACGACCCACTCAGACATTTCTCATGACACACACACCAGACTGAAAGTTCTTTATTTTCAGAAAGTGTCTTCTTTAGAGGACGTGCATTTCTGGATCATTAATCACACACATTTTCCCCTTAACAGTCAAATCTGTACATGTTACGAGCCCACAAAAAAGAACTGCTTTTTAGTTGTCTTTTAAGTGTGCATATTGTACACTTTTTAGACATTAGCTTTTGACTTGAAATGTTTATTTGCCCTTAACATTTAATATGTGTAAATTCTCTTCTTTAAAAAGAAGGCGATGCGATTAAAACTTTTCTCACCCACTTGTGAGGTATCTTCTACAGGTATCTCGTTTTGTATAACTGTTATGTACAAATATTTTGAAAATTATGTAGATAATAGAAATTTAAGATTTGTGTTTAAAACAATTTTATTCAGTTTAAAATTGCACCCATGTGTACGGAACTTGAAATGCACACCGTTTGTTTTACAGTTTTACCACCCGAGTATAATTTTTCCATGATCGTTTACTAGGAGCACATACCATTTACCAAAATGTAAAACATTTTATACAATAAATTGTATGTGCTTTCACACAGCCTCTATAGATATATATTGTTTCAGCTGTATGTAGTAGTTTTCAGATCAAGTGGTAGTTTTTAAAGTAGGATTTAACATGCCCTATTGTAGAAGATAAGCTTCCATTTACTATTTTGTATGGCCTGTCCAAGGCGCATCAGTAGTATTTTTATAATGGAGTAACAATGAAAAGCATTAATACAGATTTACTTTTATACACTTTATTACCAAACGTATTCGCTTACCTGCCTGAAGTCACACATGAGCTTGATTTCCATTCTTAATCAGTCAGGTTCAATATGACATTGGTCCACCTTCTGCATCTAGAACAGTTTCAGGTCTTCTGGGAAGGCTGTCCATAAGGTTCAGGAGTGTGTTTATAGGGATTCTTGACCATTCTTCCAGTTCCAGAGCTCCTGTCACAGTTCAGTGATGGCATTCACTGAGCTCCAGAGAGCGACACATTCAGTCTGGATGCCGAGGTGTTTCATTTTATACACCTGTGGCCATGGAAGTGACTGGAACACCTGATCCCTATAATTTGGATGGGTGAGCAAATACTTTTGGCAATACAGTGTATAAACCGGCGTTTTTTTTTTTCAGTTTTCAGTCCGTTATGCATACTTCAAAATAGTTTTATTGTGCACACATAAGAGTGCATTCATAACCATGTTAATGAATGTGAGACTTGAAGCATAGAAATATGACAAAGAAATTTCAGTTCATATTTAAACTCCGGTTTGGGCCTTTAGAATTATGGAAAATCTGATTTACTAGAAGTACAGTCTGCTTCTAGTACTACCTAACCCGACATCAGGTTGTGTTCAAAAGGGCTGATTTGAGCATCTGTATGGATGGAGAGTGGAGTCATATAGAGCTTAGCTTGGCTCTAACTGTGAACCAAACACTAGCAGTTAATAAGAAGCACCCACAAATTAGACATGTCTGAGAGAATGACCAAGACCAGCCTGCTGTGAGGGGACAGTGCTACTCACGTAGCCACCCTTTCTTTATAGACTACATGGCTAAATACATGTTATTTTTTGTTCAAACCCAGTTTGGCAACAAGAAATTGAATACAGTACTTTATAAAAAGAATTGAAATGTTTATTGTTTTCAAAGCAGCATATGTTTGACAAGTATGATCTATCACTAAAACATGTATCAAATTTAAAGCAAGGATTTTAGATTACCAATTATACCAAGAAACCAGCTCTCGGTTCCAGCACATCAACAGAACGGCTTGATTTAATGAGTAAAATCAGGGGCCCTTTGGGGGATGGATTCAGTAGTATATCAAATATCTATAATTATGCTGTAATTATAATATAATTACGCCTGAGCACTTTTATGGACACACATTAAAATAATAAACATTCAGTGCATGACAGAATTAATAAATCACCATGAAGTTGATTTTGAGGCTATGCAAAAACAGTTCTGATAGACCAGTCACCAAATGTTCTTAAATGAAATGAGCCTCCTTTAGCCAACGTACCTTAAAATGACAGAAGTAAAGAGATGTGAAACTATAGCGTTATATTTCACACAAAAAACAATTTCAGCGAACCCTGCAATAAACCGGAAAGCAGCTATATATTAAAATAAGGACGGTATGTATTGATCTTTTAGGCATTTTGCCAAAGGCTTTTAAAGGCAATTGCACATTAGAAATTTGTGGTGTCAGTGGGATTAGTTCTCTACCAGTGCGGCGAGTAAAGCGGGGTAGTTCGGTGTTCCCCATCCAGTCACTGGATCCCATGATGGAGCGGCACAGAAACCTTTTCCTTCCACCTGCTCATCCAGGCAGCTCAGGTGGCATCCCTCAGTCACCTAAACAACATAAAGGAAATTATAATAGTCCTAAACGTTATCAAGAACTATTTCGCTCAGGCTGTGCACATTTGAAAAGATTTGAGCAATAAACTATTTTTATGAATAAATACAAACATCTTATCTTATTATTATCTTATCATTTTCCTAATTGTGTCACTTATAAAAACGGATCTCGATAAAGACTAATGTCTTGTTTGGAATAATTTTGCGCACGTTTAAACTAACAAAGTGCTTGACGAGTCAGCAACAACTGGCTTGTTGTAATAACACAAACAACCACTATGTGGCCACGAAACAAACATTTCACAACCTCAAACTTTTTCCAAATTGTTTTCATTTGGATTAAATATTTCAAAACCCGCACTTATGCCGTTACAAAGCCATTTAATGAACTTAATCTAAAGATCATAACTAACTTAAGTCATGACCAGAGTTCGGTTACTTCTGTCTGGTTCACAAAACTGACCAATCCAGATTTAGATTAGGAGATTAGGACCGCCCACTCGATTAACAGAGTTAATTAAGAGTGCAGAAATTTTAAATTTTTAAATAAGTACACAGGGAAAAATCTAATAAATGTAGAAATGTTTAAATACACATAATAATGAATGAATCAATAATAAAAATGCATAAAAGTATATCTGATGGCGAGAAGTGAAAGTGCATTACGGACCAGCGTCCAAAATAAATTCATTTAAGTTTTCAGCGTTAGGCTTATTCATTACAGAATTTAGACTAGCACTGTAGAAATAAATATCTGGAATTAGTGTAGCTCTGTTAATAATTCAGCTAATTCAAACTGCATGTAAGACAATAACAATGATTATCACAGTCTCTTACATCGAAAAGCCCAGTTCCTCTGAGCTTGTACAGTCGGGGGTTAAGAAAGCCAAGTGAAGGAAGGCCTTTTAGAAAGCGTCGATCATTAATAAGTGAAAGAATTCCTCCAACAACAGGAGTTGAAGCCTAAAACAGACAAATCAAAACAAATCACAAAACATTAAACGAACCATAAATGTTCACTTATAATACACAACTTTCTTTTTTCGTTACTAACCGAGGTTCCAGACACCCATGGGATGGGCACACGGTTGGTGACAACCCAGTAATTGTCTGACAGCGCAGCCATGTCTGGATAAGCTCTTCCACTTGTGTTATAATAGGAGACTGGAGGAAGCAACTTTTCACCTTTTAAATAATTACTCACTGCGCTAACCTTTAGAAAACAACAACAACAACAACAAAAATTATCAAGCATATCACAGGACGTAACAGAGCTTTGGTAGATCTAACCAATCTCAAACAGTGTTGGTATACTTTGTTGAATACAGTATGTCTAATAGCAGCATACGATCTCATAGCTACAGATTATCTGATATTCAGTTTGTATAATATATGTTTTAATTGATGGTATTTTTATTTATTAGGATTTTAATCGAATGTTTTTAACACTTTGGTTAAAATTCATGACAGGACAAGTAGTTGTTGATTTCAACGGTTTTTAATGTCACAATTATGGACAACTTAGTGTCTCCGATTTACCTTACTGGTATGCTTGTGTCCTGGTGGAAACCTGAGCAGACAGAAGGAGAACATTTTAAAAGGAGGATTTAGACCAATCCATTTGCGAATCAGACCCTGGACCTTTATGCTGTGAGATGGCAGAGCTACCCATTGATACGATGATATAGGATAGTCGTTTTTGGCCAGAGCCACAGTGAGTCTAAGCTAACCGGATACCAGTAGCTAAAAGGACACCAGTTGCTGAGGAGGCCATGGCAACCACCTCCTTCCACTGGTTACAGCCAATGATATCTGCTTAAAAAGCCTGACTGGGATTTAAAACGATGTAGCGAGTTAGCAAAACGACCACTTAACAGATCCTGAATTGAATTCAGAAAGACACAAAATAGATGTTCCGCACTAGCATACATAAACTTTAAATAAGAAAGTCATAATTGAGAAAGTAAATTATACATGAATTATGCAGCTCTATACAGACAGTATGGCGGCACGGTGGCTGAGTGGTTCAGCACTGTCGCCTCACAGCAAGAAGTCCCGGGTTCGATCCCCCGGGTCGGGCT
>JAOUQU010000002.1:1492530-1506345 GCA_028566735.1 Ammoglanis amapaensis
CCCAGCCCGACCCGGGGATCGAACCCGGGACTTCTTGCTGTGAGGCGACAGTGCTGTAACCACTCAGCCACCGTGCCACCCTTGATTCTTAATAACATTATATAAAATAAGCAGGACATCTTGCCTACACTTACTAAAACTGTCTTTAGTAGTTTTAAAATAGTAGATCAGACTTCCTTACTTCTTAAGGAAATAAAGTCACAACAGTGTGTAGTTTTCCCCCCTACAAATCAGGCAATGGCCAAAACGGAGAACTTGGCGCATGGTGTGTCAGGAAGAGCATCCAGCATAAAAGCTGCCTAGACAGTGATGACGACCAAGATGTTCTGTGCTGACCGATAGCAAGAGCAATCACTTGAATCAATTATTAACAGAAAATGTAGTAGAACAAGAATGGATAGCTGGGAAAGTTAATGATTTGTCTTTTTAAATAGAGATACGAATGATCTAGTCTATAGTCGTGCTGCTGGCACAGATCGTGAACGTGTAGATCAGAAGCTGAAGAAAACAAGAAATTTGACACATTGCAAGAAGAACCAAATGACTAAAATGATATTTATGCTTGTAGGAGTTGAAGGTCAATGATTAAGGATGGTCAGCAAGATGAATTAACACTATTAAGGGAATAATAAATAAAGACCTGAGTATAAACTCTCTATCTAATCTATCTAAGTGCTAACTGGCGTTTTAGGAAAATGTCTTTGCTTTTGGACATATTTTAGGATTCGATTCAATATCGATGTTTTCAGATTCACAACATAAACCCATCAGAACCCAGCTAAACGTTTTTAATTTGGCAGTATGTTCACTTAAAATAACTTTTCACTTTGTACGGTACTGCTAATGACCTTTGTTAGAAAGAACCCCCGTGAGAAAGCAGCCCCAGATTCCTGACAGGTGGAAACCTTTCTGCTAAGCAACTATTCTCACAGAGACATCTTTAAATGAGGATAGAACCTCAGGAGGTAGCAGTTCTCCATCGTGTTACCAAGGGACTAGCTAACCGGAATGTAAGAGTCGCAGTGATGAGGTTAGACAGACTCGTTTCTCACATGTTAGACATCGTTGCCCTCTAGCGGACAAAAGATTCATCGCATCTTCAAAGCAATTACTTTAGATATTGAATTGATTTTAACACCTAAATAAAATTATATTCGTGATCTTTTGTTGAACATGCTCATGTTTATTATGATTATCCAATAGGAAAATGTACTTTAAACCATTGCATTAGTACTGTGAAGGTTTACAGTAAAACTACAACGTGGCCAAATTACCATTAAAGTTTATTGCAGAACAGTGAAAAATTCATAATAGAACTTCTTTCTAAAATTCTTTCTCATTCCCTTGGAAATATTTCTTCTCTTATCTAAACATTTTAAAATAGTGGCACAAAGTTTTTTTATAAGCAAAGATTCATTTAGCTTTTTTATTCAAGGTTTTATGAAGGTTGTATTATCGAATCCATTGCGTTTTAACACACACACACACTTTCAATTTTGTTTTAAATAAAAATCCTTTTGCAAAACATATTTGTTCCAACATTTTTCATAATTCCAGCCATTTGTGGCAACAGTTTACTGCAGTAAAACTGTGGTATAGATTGCATAAAAGCATTTTTTTTTAATTCTACGCTTATGACAACACAACGCTCTGATTAATCCATGCTATGGCTGGGTACTGTGCCTTTAAAATACGTCTCCAAATAAACTGACTGCATTTTTTTGGACTGTTGTAGAAAATCGTACTACCAGAGGAATACCATACAGACAAAAAGAGAACATACAAACTCCACACAGAAAAAACTGGGACCAAACCCATGACCTTCTTGGTAACAATGCAGTCTATATGATGGACTCAGCCAAATAAAACCGGCGAATAAACAACCATTCGATTCACTTTTTTTTCCAGCAGCGTGCATTTTGTTTATTTGGAAAATATACAACATACACAAAATTAAAGTATACTTTTACATACATTTAAATAGTATATATTTAAAATGTTACATAAAACACGACAACCCCATTATTATTATTATATGCAACAAGCCTTTAATCAGATTACTCCGGTTAATAGTTTGTTACACATTCTTTTAAAAATATATCAATTAACTGGAAAAGATATTGAGGTTTATGTCAGGCTTGGCCAGTCACTAAAAGAATTCCAGAAAAATGGAAGTGGGATATCAATATCGATCTTTTTGCTGCTGATCTTTATGGATGGTTTATTTTGAGAAATCTTTTTGATAAATTCACCGACTTCATCAGTTGTAGTGTGAATGAGATGCTCTAAAAATAAAAGTACATCATTGATGACTGATTTAAGACTATCTGAAGACATTTCACTCAAGAAATCTTGGATGGTCTTTAGTGCTTCGTCTTTGTACTTTATTGCATTTGCTTTTGCAGCTTGAAGCTGTTTGCTAATTGATTGTATTGCTGGAGTATTGCTGATCTTAGAAAATATCCCATTGACACAACTCGAAAGGTCCTCGTATTGTTCAGTTTTCAATGAACTGATGAACTTCCTTACACTCTGGATGGAGCTTTTTACGAAATCACTGATGTTCTGTAACAGGCTCTCTAACTTCATTCCTTCCCATCTCTTCATGGCTTGAACGATCTCATTCTGCGCTGACTTGGTAGCAGATTTTACATTCTCCAGCATATCTCTGCCATTAAAAATATAATTCGTACCTGGAATACTGAAATTGATTTCCGTGATGAAGCTTGCAAATGTGTCTGCAATGGTCTCCATCAGGCTGGTAAATCTACTAGCAGCCCGTTTAATGGTCGTCGAAATAAAGCGTCTGATCTTGTTGTATAACTCCTGACCAGTGAGTTTCTCATCAAAACCTGGCAGTTGAAACTTTGTCTCACTCAGGAACTTGATTATAGCGTCGAAAACAACCCGAACGTTGGACTCGTACATCTGAAGCTGCTCTTTGATTTTGTCTGTAACTTTGTTGATGAAATCCTGGCAGTTAATCTCCGGCAAGTTCTTTAGCATTTTATTCAATGTGTCTTTCGTCTGCAGGCTCAGTTGCTCGATAGAGTTCTGCATAGAATCTAATACCTTAGGAAAGTCACCATATTTGTCAATATTATTACTTATGGCATTCCTGAACCTCACTGATACCCGTTTAAGATCAACGCCAAGATGAGCTTTGTGATACTTGTTGACAAAGTCATGAATTGCTGCAGTAATATCGGGCAGCTTGGTTTTGAATCCATCCAGCATTTCATAGAAATTATTAGAATGCCAACTGGTTTGAAGGTTCAGTTTATCCGAGTTTTTTAGGGTTACCTTAAAACTAAGTAGATCTGAGTCTTTGTCAGTGGATGACTGCATTAAAAAAACAGAAAAAAGAAACAGTCAATTTTTTATTCTGTAATACTAAAGTTGTACAATGTTTGTTATGTTTGTCATTTAACTTAATTGACTAATGATGCAGAACAATACAGCATAATAACACACACATAATTAATTAGTAATTTATTGTTAGTAATATCATATACGCCACTAAAATCGCATCCATGCTGCTGCTAAATTCTAGAAACACTTTTACACTTATACATATAAGATATACATTTTCTTACCAAAGGTCTGGTGAAGAATTTTGCCAAATATTGGGAATTTGATCTCTTTGAAAATTGGAATCCAACAAAGCCAGCAGGTGAAGAGACTGATGATGTGATGCCGTTGTTGTTTGAGGCGGAGCGGAATTTTAAATCTGCAAACGTTTGGCTAATAACATCAATATCCATAGTGTGTCTCCGGGGCCTGTAAATACAAATACAATAAAAGAAGGTGATCTGGTTTGTGTATTTATTACTAGCTTAAAGTTCAGCACACGAAACTAATTCTAGTTAGAAGTTATTACCTTGAAGCCGAAGGTTCATCTCGTTTTACTCTGTGAAATCAAAATGAAACATAATAATAATGTATAACATAATAATGTTGTATAATAAACATTTGCCATTTATAACATTTGCCATAATAAACATTTGTGTAATGAATAAACATTGTGTGTCTGTCAAAACATGATGATAAAATCATAAAAAACAAACGAACAACAAACTCAGGTTATAATTTGTAATAAGGCTCAATTATGAGAGGTTTATAATGGGTTTATAAAAGTGTATTAATTAGACTGTTAATATCTTAAAACGCAATGATAAGCAGTTATAAATCTTTGGTAGACAGTAAAGAAGGACCATCACTTGCCAAATAGAGATTCCTTATCCACATGCTATGATTTTAATAGTTCATTAATCTTGACAATATGAGAGGTTTAATATTACAGATTGATAAGTGTTCACTATTTTATGTGATATTGGCAATTAACGGTCCCGCTGTCCCATCTATTAATGTTTTATATTAAATTAGTTATTCTATAAACCCTTTTAACAAATATTTTATTAAATTCAATACATTTTGTCTTTATGTTTGACATTATCTAAAACCTTTAAAAACAAATTTGAATAACTTACAGGTAAAAGACATTAATATATACTACCTCAAAATCTGTTGGAGGTCATACTTCCAGTTCACCTTGAAATCATTGTGAGATAAAGTACACTTTCCATCCAAACTTATATCTCCATTATCAAGGCCAACTTTGGCTACAGCTAAAGAAAGACGTCAATAAAAGGGAAATAATTGAAACATTGGGAACTAATCGCGTAATTAAATTTCTATGAAACATTGAGAATTTTTTTAAAGTATGACAAAACACATAAAGCAACATAGAATATAAATTTAGTCATAGTTTAACCTTCGCATTACTTTTTATTTCTGTGTTAATAATAATGATTATAATTGTTGAAATCTCTGAAACCACATGAATTATACAGTTGGACTGCACCCATGGCAAAATAAACACAACAGCGTTCTCATCATAGACTGTTTTGGTTTGGGATGCCCACCAAAAATAAAAATAAAAGCTTCAGGTTACTATTGCCACGAAAGCTGTTCTGCAATGAAGAATCCATTGTCTGAAAAAGGTTTGCCTGAAAGTTGCTTCTGATCATATGATGGAAGAGGAACGGGAGCTTTTCAAGCCTTGCTGATCTGACTCCATGGTTTCATTAATGACAGGATAAAATAGTTACTCAGGACACAAGGTTCATCTTTGTCATGGATAATTAAGTGTCTCCAATTCACTTGCTTTTTGTCTTTGGAATGTGAGAGTAGACAGAGCACATGGAGGAAACCCACACAGACATGGCGAGGGACACGTCTGAGGATCCAACCCACGACCTTCTTTCTGTGAAGTGACTCACAAAGTTGCTGCCAGTTTCTCTTTGCTAAGCAAAATTGGAAAAACCAACCATTATGTATTGGTAATTGTAGACTACTATAAACTACTGTTCCATTTAATTTGATTATGTTCCAGCTCAATGGACCCACTACACATAAATAAGAGATTACACAATTTTAAAAGACATTTGAACTTTTAGTCTTTAAAATATGTTGGATCACAACACATCTCCAAAAATTGCATCCCAAAAGGATAACTGTTAAAGGGTTACTGATTTTAATTTATAATGCATTATTTACTATTTAATTATTTGTCAAATGCCATTTCTGATTGTCTTTCAGTGGTCACTCAGATTTATGCACACTTTATGTATAATCAAGAATAACACTGAATGTTCTGAGATTACAAAAAAAGTTTCTGCCATTAAGGGAAATTATTTCTGCTCACATTTCATAACCGAGGCCCAAAATCTAATAACCACAACAATACAAAATTTACAGGTTCCATTGAAAGAATTGAAAATTCATATATTTTACCTTCTAAGTCGTATGCCAAGAAAGTCAAGGTAGAAACACAGTTGGACTTGAATGTGCACTCTAATCCTGGCTCCTTGCTCTCCATTTTTGCAGTCACTGTTTTATTGTAAATCGGGGAGGAAAACTTGACAGTACTGGAAAGAGCACCGAAGGATGGAATGAAGACACCGACTGGTAGGTGGAGGGAAATCCCTGGAATCTCAAGTTTCTGTTCAGGAAAGGTTATGGCTGACATCTCAAAGTTGCATAGACTTTTGAGGATGTCATCCAGACTGATGGTGAGCTCACCGATGGTTAAAGAGTTGGGTAGGGTAATCGGTGAGAAAGTGATGTCATATTTCGGGATCTTGAACAACAGTAGAGCCGTTTTGTCCTTGATGTATTTTGTGCTTATTTCAATGTCAGGAACTTTGATATTTGGTAGAATTGGCAAGGTTATGTCAAATGAATTAACTTTGATCACACTTGGAATTTTAAGACTCTTTGGATCGATTGCTATTGGCGGCACTTGTAAAGTGGTGAACGGTACACTGAAAGATGGAATACTGATAGCGGGTGGGATAGTGAAAGAGTCAGGTATGGCTGCTTTTTCAAATCGCTTGTCAAAATCTTTTAAATAATGTGGAATTTGCTTTAGCCAGTTTGGTGCCGATAGGGTGATTGTGGGGATTTTTAATGTCACTCCTTTGTCAAATACTTTTAAAGGTAGTGAAACGAGAAGTCCATCCATACTCTTAGTATATACCCATTGAGTTGTGATGCTAAATGACTGTGATTGATCAGCGCTGGTGGTGTCATCAAACTTCAAGACATCCCACAAAGATTTTTGATACACGGGCAATTTAATTGACTTCAAAAATGCAACATAACCTTCAATTGATTTTGTATATTCGGTGCGAATCTCAGAATCATCATTGGATAATATAATCTCACTGAAATGTTTCACAGATCCTAGTTTTTTTGTGCAATTCCAAACGAACTTCTGTTTTTCTAAAGAGAGAGTTAGATCCATGTTCTCAGCTAGGCCTACAAAACCAAAGCTGGATGGCTGTGATATATCAATATTTAAATGAGAAGACAATGTTGTCAGCGGAACAAATTCAAACAGACCTGATACAACATGCTTTCCGTTGGTCGAGAATGATGCAACATTGATATTGTTGTTGCTTGTGCAACTTATTGTAGCATAAATACGTTTAAGAGAAGCTTCAAGTTCAAAATTCTTTGCCATGTCAAAATTCCAGATTTTGTTCTTTTTGTAATCTCCATCAGAGGTTACGTCTGTTTTCACAGTGGAACGGAAAGCACCGATACTCAGATATATAGTTGCTTCATTGTTGAACGAATCAGAAAAACGTCCAGCCTCTAAAAACTTTCCATCAGATTTGCCCTTTAAAGCACTCTCCAAAGACAAATGGGTTGGAAGTGTCTCAATCGAAAGAGCATGCTCCATGTTCCCCTTTCCATCTGCTTTGAATAGTTGGAGACCGTAAGCGTATTGAAGTTTCAGGTTTGAAGCAATGTTCGGCTTGGTCTTAGTATTTCCATTCAGTTGATGAGTTAGTTCCATTGAAAAAATTGGAAGTTTGACTTTGAAAACATTTGCTAACGAAGTCTCAATATTTCGTTTAGTGAGGCTGTAACTGCTGTCATGTTTGTATTCTGCATTCTTGTGTTCCAGTGACAGAGTTGTGGTCACCTTCGGACACTTCTTTTTAGTAATGCTGGTGGTACCATCAAGTTTGCCTTTAAGAGACTCGAACACAGATTTAGATATTACACTCAGTTTGATGGCGATGTCTGACTGATTGTACACGCCACCGATAGAGCTGATAGTCAGCACAGGTGATTTAAACACGAAATCATAGGTCAGGTTTCCTAAAGCAGGTATCATTATGTTGTTTTGGATTTCTGGTAATGTGAATGTAGGTAGCTTCAATTTTTTGAGTGTCCTAGGAATGTGTAATACCGGCAACTCAAAAGATGGAAGAATGAGGGTGTACGAGGGCACTGAGAAACACAGCATAGAAACTTTAAAGCTTGGAATGCTTAGCTCTTTTGGAATCAAGAAACCAACTGCTGGCAACTCGGCTCTAAATGCTGATACTTCAATATTCAGAAAAGGAACTGTAAATCCAGGGACAGTGAAATATCTCGGAGGCTGGTTGGAAGTATCAATGTTGTATTTTTCAAACTGAGTCCTGGCTTTGTTATAAGAACTTGTTAAGCCGTCAACGATTGAGTCTCGTCCAAGTACAAAGTATGCTTCTAAGTTCTTAGCATTTTCATTGATAAAGCTGTAAAAAGGCTCAAGATCCATTTCAAATGTGTGTTTGTCAGGGTTCTTCTCATAACTTAGATTAAAGTCAATATTAAACGACTGTTGTGGAGTGGTCAGTAGATCTTTCAAGCATAAATCATTCCATAAAGAAAAGCCTATGATCTTAGGAGTTTCGATTTCAAAGAATGTCATTTCTGGAATATCTAAGGAGACAGTCAAAAAGTCAAGGTTGGCTTCGCCGTAGGCCGATGCATAGATTCCTGCACCCAATTCATTGTTTACTAAAGTAAAGTGGTGATTGTATTTATATTGATTGAAGCGAGCCAGGGCCACAGAAGATGCATGCTGTTTTTGAGAGTTTAAGATCAGCTTGTAATCATGCTGAAGATCGATCTTTCCAGTTAGTTTTAGTGGCAGGGTTATTTTTGAATTCCCTTTGTTTTTGCAGTCAAGGTTAATCTCAAAAGGTTGCGCCAAAAAGTCACAAGAATTCACCACAGTTCCGCTGACTGTTCCTGTCAGTTCAGCATCGTGCGAAGCCATCACTTCAATTTTGAGTCCCTCCATCTGAGCTGTTCCGGTAAGTTTCATTAAACTTTTCTTCATAAATGGAGTCTCAGTCTCAGCACTGGCATCAATGTTAATGTGACTCAGAAGGACCGATTCAGCATTGACAGATTTTTTCATTTTGAGGAGTTTGCTATTTGTTTCACCGTCAAATGTGAGCTTTGCAATGCCGGTGTTGATAATGAATTCGACATTGCTCCTGTGTATGCCTTCATCAGAATAGTCATTACATGACCATTTAAAATCTCCCGCATTTTTACATGTCAATGAAATGGTTCCAGACTCAAATTTAGCCTTAGTTGCCTTTGTAAATGCTGCCTCACTTGAGAAATCCAGACAGACGATATTTATCTGATGGTTATAAGTTGTGTCCGTAGACAATGTTATTCCATCTTTTAGAATAACTCCTATTTCATGGGATAAATCAGCTTTGTAGACTTTCGTTGTTGCCTTAGCAGAGGTCTTTAACTTTGCCTCAGCTGTTGGGCCAGTAAAATCAATCGAACCTTCATGATTGATGTTAAAATATTTGTGAGTCAATTTGATTGTTTCACTAATGTCCAGTTTCTTTTTTTTAGGACATCCAATTTGAAGCATCGTGTCTAGTGTAAAGTCAAGCAAGTCTATAGATGATTTTGCTTCTGCATTCAGTGAAGCTTTAAACTGCGGGTCTGAACTTTTAACGGTTGCATTTTTGATTTCTGCAGCCGTCTTTAGTGTGTAGTGTGGAGAGTTGAATAAAAGTTCTCCAGACAGCTTTCCAAATGCTGGGATGCAGGGCTTAAATGGAATTTTGGGCAGTTTTACATCAGGAATTGGCAACATGGTGATCTCAAAATCCTGGATATTTAGTTTTGGTATATTTATTTCTGGAAACTTCATATCAATAAGCTTGATCTTTGATAAGGTAAAGTCTGGCAGGTCGAACAAATAAAGGACTCTTAAGTCTCCAAAAGTCTCTTCGGGGTCAAGCTCGGGAATTTCCAACTCTCTGATGTGATCGACCCATTCAATGATCTTCTCTTTAATCCTTTCAAAGTCAATAGTGATGGATGGAACTTCAATACAGTCCAGAATCTTGAATTCTGGCAATGTTATCACTGATGGAATAGTGATATCTTGAAGACTAGCCATGCTTATTTTAATGTGAGGAACTTCAAGTGTAGTGAATGGCAGAGTAAAAGCTGGTATTTCGATTCCTGCCATCTTAAGGGAATTAAAAAACCCCTCCACAGCATTGAGGATATTGTCAAGTATTTCTTGGTCATCAAAGACCTTCCGAAGAAGCTCAATGATGTTTTTAAATTTGGTCGAGATGTAGGCAATCATATTGGTGTAGGATTCACTTGCCCTTTGTAAATAAATTTCTATTTCATCTCCGATGTCCATGTCACTGATTCTCTGTCTCAAATCTTCGAACATATCCTGAATCTTCAGTTTGAGATCATTATAAGCTGTGGTTTCTATAACACCCTTAAGCATCTGGTAAACCTCAGCTACTTTAGTATTTTTCAACTGCTCAATGTAGTTGTAAACAGACTCCTGCATCTTTCTAAGAAACTCTCGGGATGCCTCGATTTTCTGAGGAATTTCATAAATCTGTATTTGTTCATTAACAAAATCAATCAACTGGCTGATTTTCTTATTGAGCTCATCGATAAATTTATCATAATCAAAATCATTTAACTTCTTGACGATCATTTGAATGTAGTCATTTAGATCATCAAGGTTTTTCTTAATGTTGAATGATTTTAATTTACTAACTGCAGTATTAAGAAGTTGCATGAACCTGTCTGAGAAATATTCAATTGGAATAGATTTTAAAGTATCTACTACAGCCTCCACAGTCTCTTGAATTTTGTACTGTTCCAAAAGATTCTTTGCCAGTTTAATAAAATTTTCCATCTTCTTTTCCATTTCATATTTTTTAAACAGATCACCTATCACTGAGTAAACGTAATTAAATTTATCCACAACTTCATATTCCTCAATCCAGTTAAAGACAACATCCTTAATGGAATCAATTACTTTTTTAATCTCATCCGAGGGAATGTAGTCTGACAAGTGTTCCAGGTACACAGTCAAATCTGCAGTACTTAAGTAGTATATGACATCCTGAATAAACACTGAAATGTCAAAGTTCTTTACCGCTTGTTTTAGTTCGCTTATTTTCTCTTCAATCTTTGCTTTGATATCATATTTAGCATCAAGTTTTTTGAACCAATCCATGCTACCATTATGCAGTTTTTGCAGATCGATTTGTCTAATGATATCTTCAATGGCATTGATAATTTCAAGAATTGTGCTTGTTATATGATTTCTTTTATCAAATGCTTTAAGTTCATCTACAATTATTTTCAAAATGTCTGTCCAAGATCCACTTTGAATAAATTCTTTAATTTGAGCCTTCAGGTCTCTTATATTGGTTGCCAGATCAATTAAGCCTTTTTCTAAATCAGTCTTTAAGTTCTCCATAGATGCTTCTAAGTCATCTAAGTTAACAGCATAGTCTTGCGCTAAAGACACCACCATATCCTTGGCCATGTTTAATTTGTTTTCAATGTCAAGATCCTCTATGAAATCGCCAACTTTTTGTGGAAATGTATCCACATTCTCCCTAAACTGCCTGACCAAATCATTTAGATCTAATCCATTAAGGTACTTTTGAAGTGATTCAAGCATGCTCACAATTGACGTTTTTATTTTCTCAAGAGCCACTGGGAGACTTTCAACAAAGGGTAAATCAATTATATGGCAGTCCTTGTTTTTATCATACTTAAGTGAACCAGAAAGACTGAATTCTTGATTGTCCAAAGAAACATCAATCGAGTCTGCTGCTTTGTTGAACAGATTTGTTTGGAGCGCTCCAGACAGCTGAACACCCATATCCATTTCTTTGTTGTAAATGCTGACATCTTGATTGTATGCATGGTTATTAAGCTTGGACTTAAATTTCCATAATAACGACTGCTCATTGGGCATCAACAAGGCATCACATTTGTTTTCGATCTGAGTTTCAGCTACATTGCCATTTGGCAACTTGATTGTTGCAGAGGTTTTCCAGTAATGGGACTTAGCAATTGCAAATGGTTCGGCTTTTAAGAGGAACTTGCTATATAATTGGCCATTGTGCCTACCACAGAAATTCACAGTACCATCACCATTAAGAATGGCATCAACCGTGAAGCTGAAAGGCACAGCCATCATGCGGATTGTATTCTCAAGATGGAAATCTCTGGTATTTAAACGAGTTTCAATTTTGACTATTGAGGCAAGTCCAGCAAATTCCAGGTCAAACAAATTGCTGATCTTTGAATCTAGAATTTCTCCAGTTGAATCACATTTCAATGAGCCAGACAAGTCAATGAAACTAAATCCACAAGTCGTCTTAATGGTATTGTCTTGCTTATATTTTCCAGTAATGCTTCCAGTTGCATCTACCTTAAATGGCTCCATCTTAAGATTACCTTCTTTCCTTAGTAAGAGGTCAAACATCTCAAGTCTGCAGTTAGAAGACAAAGACGCAACGAAGGGTTTTAAGTTAACTTTGACATCATGGTTGTAGGATGCACCGTCACAGATCAAAGCATCTATCTTGGACTGGAATCCCATGGTCCACAGAGTTACATCCAGTATGTGTGTGCTCTCAGTTCTCATCTTTCCTAAAGATCCTGACAAGGTATTGTAAACAGTCAAGCCCTTCTTATTCAGCGCCAAGTTCAAGGTGCCTCTTCCATCACTGCTAAAAAGAGTTCCTTTGAAAATGCCATTTAAGTCTAATCCAAGCTCTGAGATCTTGCCCTCCACATTAAGCTCAGCTGTACTGGGTTGTGATGATCCTTTAGCCATAAGAGACACGGTGGCTCCAGTTTTATCAATTCCAGCATTGAATGTTTTTTCAAATGTCATTGAGCTACACAAAAGTGTTGTAGTGCAACTCGTAGCCAAGCCATCCCTTCCCAAAGTAAGTGTACCTTTGTGTGCTCCACGTTTATCCTTTAAGTTTAGAGAACCATCTATGTTCAGTTCAAGTCTGTCTCTATTTAGAGATCCCATCAGAAGTGAAAATGCTCGATTAGGTCCATGATTTGCCTGGGTCTCAACTCGAAAGCTTGCTTTATCTTTTGCCAAATTGAGGTTGCTTTGAAGACGAAGGGTTTTGCCTGGCGCTTTAACATTCACATCAGACTTCAAGGACAGTGTTCCATCCTTGCACTTCAGTTCAGCTAAATGCACCAGAACATCATTTTCTGAATTAGTTTTGGACACAATGGATAACTCTTTACTGTCATATAATACTCGGGTGATAGTTTGCCCCTTCAGTATTGAGGAATCCAAACTCAAAGTAGATTCTGCTTTTCCTTCTCCTTTCATTAAATCGATGGTGATCGATTTAGTGTATGCAGTGTTGGCAAATAGCTTTTTGATTTTGAAGACACCATCAACATCAATATCTGATGTGATCTCACTGCCAGTATAATGAGCCTGAGTAGAACAGATGAGGGTGGTTTGGAGCCCACATGGACTAGATGCTTCAGCCTTGTAATTTATTCTGAGCTTTTCAAAAGATTCAATGCTTTTCACCGTACTAAAGCTGGCGTCAAGGAAACTGTGATGTAAGGAGCCATTCACAAGAAATTTTAGGGTGTCATCCAAAGTGCCACTAATCATGGCTGTACCTATATAAAAATAAGATAATTTTATTTATTAAACATGCCTATCTTGTGTTTAAATTAGTTTTTTAACATATAAAAAAGAAAAGTGAGAATATAATAGATATTGAAGGCAAAAAAGACAATTATTAAAAACTGAAATGATAAAATAATCATGTGAAAATAATTACGCAATATGTCAACAGTACTTGGACACCTGATCTTATCATGTTGAAAAATCTATTATGTCATAACATTTATTTTAAAAATGAATGTTGAACAATGAATCCAATTGCAGCGTAACTCATTAAGAAAACTTAAAATAGACTAGGGCTGACCGCAATTAATCGATTATTCGTTGGTCGACCAAATACTAGTCGGCCAAATTCCATTGGTCGACTAGTCACAGGAAAGAAAAGCCTTTCGTCAAAGGACTTCTGGAACTTTTAATTTGAACGGCGTCACAAAGGAAGACGTGACACTCCATACCAGTAAGTGGCGGTAATGCACACCCTTATT
>JAOUQU010000002.1:1571519-1586475 GCA_028566735.1 Ammoglanis amapaensis
TGTGTGTGTGTGTATGTGTGTGTGTGTGTGTGTGTGTGTGTGTGTGTGTGTGTGTGTGTGTGTGTGTGTGTGTGTTTCTGTCCTGTAGTGGTCCGGTGCTTCAGTATACCCATAGACTCCAGAATCAAACCCACCCATTTCCCATTTGGCAGGAACAACAATCCATTCAAAGGCTTTGGCCATCAGCTTCCCTCAAATATGTCTGTGTAGTCACCTAACCGGCCGATAGCACAACAGAGATCTGGGTAATCAATAACAACAATAGGTGCTGTAACACTTTTCAAAAAAAGCTAAAGCTAAATTTTGGCTTTTTAATGTATGTATTCTTAAAAATGGCCCATGTTGTCCCCATGTCCCCAAAACTAAAGGGATTTGGCATCTGTTTACGACCTGCGTGATAATGTGTGTCACCTTGCCATCTAAAAGCAACACTAAGATCCAGGTTCTAGATTATAGACAATATATCTCAGTTTGTCACAATCTTCTCAAATGTGCCACCAAATTCGATGTGTAACTTATTTATTTTTCAAACCGGCTGTTTCTTTTTTCTCAAATGGAAGATAACTTTAAATGTATATACATTTATGTGTGGACACATGAGCTGAAGTCACACTGCCACATCGGCGAGACTGATAAGTAGTCTGAACCAGCCACCGAGCGGAGTGACAGACAGATGAAGAAGCCGAGATTTGGAAAAGACGAAGTGTACTATGTCGGCGTGTGTAGCTGACAGCATGTAGAGTACTAGCACAAATCCCTGGCTCAGTGGAACCACAGGGGGGGAATAAGATGGCTTACACTTGCGCAGAGAGACTTCGGTACATCAAATTGCTCCATTTATTCATCTATTTCTCTCTAATTTCTCCATCCATGTCTTCTCTTTCTTCTTTCCTGGCTCTCTTGAGACACGCTGTCTCTTCTGATGCTCGGTATGAAGCACAGTCATGGTCCATTGATTTTGATGGCCAGCAATTTGGAAAGTCTGGTTTAAAGTGTTACTCTGCTCTGGCATGTGTGTGACTCTACAGGAGTTTGCAGTGCGAAGGTTAACAGTGAGATTTCCATTACTTCTTTTCGGAAAAGTTGGCTATAAGTTAATGTGTGAAATTGTACGGTGGAGTTTTTTATGACAACAGATACTTTACTGGCTCAAGGAACATTCTGGCTTGCATTTATATAAAAAAGTCTTAAAGAGCAGTATCCATGATATGAAAATGGTGATAAACAGGCTATACTGTATAAAGGCATCATGGTTTCCATTTGATAAGGCACATCACATCTTTTGTAAAAGATCATAAAATCAAGTAGTTAAGCAGTTATCAAGTAGCTAATACTGACCATGTCTGCTTCTTTATCTCACAATCTACCCATTTCTAATTCTCTATTGTGAGTCAGCAGACATTTGCACAACCGTCAATCTGATCAAGGAGACTGAGATCACCGCACATTCCTCAGATAGGGTTTTTCCACAAAAAAACCCTCTAGTTTTTAAATCAGTTTGGTTCTGGAGCCTTAGAACCTTGGAGCTTGCAGGACAGGACAAGTTGTGTCGAATGTGGACGGTAGGTACAGCTCAGGATTCAACTGATTTGAATAAAGTAGATGCCTCTGGGTCGGGTCAAGCAGACTAACACGAGACTGATCACTAAGCAAAGCTAATAATAAACCAACAAACGATTAATAAAATTAACAATATAAGCACTATGGTAAAACGTTAACCATGGCTATGGGACCGTTTCTAAAACTGGCTAACTTTTATCACTTCATATAACACAAGTTATACATTTGTATACATTTTAAGCGTCAAACTGTAATAAATGTAATCAGGTGAACATTAGAAGCACTGAGCGCTCCAGTTTTGATCTGCCCCCAGGTGGCAATCTGACTCGTGCTGCCAAGCTGGAACGTTACTTCATGTTCTGGAACCTCTTTTTTTGGTGGAATCATGCACCACTGCTTCCAAATCACGAACCGAAACGGGCTCAAACTGTGTGGAAAAGGGATAAGAGAAGGGATGAATCTGTGACCGCTTCATATCCTCTTCCAGTGTTGGGTTCCAACACAGAACTGTATCTTGTCCAGAGAGCCACGTGACACCAAACCTGCCCTCACTTGCCCAATTCATACAGGCATCCAGACTAGTCCTAGAGATCACATATCACAGCTCTGTCCAACAATAAGATCAGTGGCTCTGTATTCAAAAGGGTTGCCACCCGAAAATCTATTACTGACCAGTTCTGGTTGTTTGTATGAATGTGGGTATGAAGAGCCCTTGTGGGATACCTGTATTTATCCCCAAAAAGGATTCACATGCAGCGTCAAGTATTCACGAACCACTTTCAGCGTTACAAAGTCATGCTTGGTTTAAATTGAGCTTCAGTTCTTCATGTCCCATGCTGCAGATCAGTAATTTGACTCTTTGTGGTATCGATTCTTAGCCCTGCAATTAGGTAGACATCATTACAGCATGTGTAAGTAAACCACTTATGTGGTCTTGTGTGTAAGTCTTAAAGGGATTTTGTGAGCATCAAAAGCAAATATGCTACTAGTGCTAATGGCTAATAATTTAGTTTGTTCAAAAATTATTTTATTAATTTAATAAGTTATTAGCAAATGACAGAGCATAAATATAAAGTACAGATTCACAAAAATGCCTTTAATGCTTTTAGCTTATTATTCAAGGATGACAACAGGTTACATAACACACAACATAAAACCATGACATGCACAAAGGAATATATGCTATATCGGGTGTATTAATGCAGCAACAACACATACCTTCTCTGTATTGGAACGAGGACCGAACTGTCAGCTCATCCTAACCTGCTTGCTTGTTTTTCTTGTTTGCTTGAGAATTAAGGGGCACACCAACCCACTGATGAAACAGTTTCTTTTTTTACATATTGGTAAATACAGTCATAAAAAGTCGTTCTTCTGACCTACTGTGAGCATTGTTGTAAATTATTATGTCCAAATACTGTTGTAAACCAAATGTCTTATCTTTTGGTAATCATTGCATAGAATTCTAACAGATATATTTTGAATTATATTCGTTCTTCCACATTTCTGATTCCCGAATCTGCTGTCTCGAGTTCAGGGAAGTCTCAACTTGACTCGATACTAGATTGGTTCATAAAACGATGCCAAATAATCCATGTGGATCACGATTCACTGTGTTGACCCCTATTGGGAGAAGCAAATGGATTTTAGTTTTAGTCTGCAACAAAACACTCACATAAGAATCACCAAAACGGCTTCTGCAAGGCTTCTGATGCACTTAGGGACAGTGTAGCCCAACGCTGTGAACCCTAAGGTTGGGGGTTCAAGTCCAGGCTCTGCTACACAGCCACTGTTGGGTTCTTGAGCTTTAACCCTGTCTGCTCCAGGGGCGCCGTACTGCGGCTGACCCTGCGCTCTGACCCCCAACTTCCAGACAAGATGGGATATGCGAAGAGAAACATTTTACTAAGGACAGTGTAGCCTAGTGGGTAGAGTGTTGGGCTGGGAACCCAAAGGTTGGGGGGTTCAAATCCACGCTCTGCTACACTCCGCTACACTGTTGGGTCCTTGAGCAAGACCCTTAACCCTGTCTGCTCCAGGGGTGCCGTACCTTGGCTGACCCTGCGCTCTGACCCCAACTAGTTGGGATATGCGAAGAGAAACATTTCATTGTACTGTACATCTGTATATGTGTAATGACAAATAAAATTGAATTTGAATTACTTGTGTCGTGTGTCGGTGCTGTTTAATTAATTCTTTACTTACCGCCACACTTTGCCACGTTGCTTTCGCAATATATGGGTTTACCACAGTTACTGCTTTCAAAGCAGAAAGGTAACCACAATACACATGACCTCTGGGGCAGCTATTGACAAGTGGTTAGAGAACTGGGAAGGTTGCCTGTTTGATTCCTAGAGCTGAAAGGTCTTTACTAAAGTGACCTTGCAGTGCAAGGCATTGAACCCCGAACTGAGCATGTGTGTTTACTGCTGCCCCCTAGTGTGTGTAAACTCGTGTGTATAAATGTGTGTTTCACTGAATGGATTGGGTTAAATGCAGAGGAATAATTCTGCAGTGTGTAAAAAGCACAATGGTGAAATAGAGTATCTTTCTGCACACCGCACTTTAATGGACCTAAATCCACCATATTGTAATTTTATTTGCATAATACCTGCACATCTTGGACATCATTGTTATGGACGACACATAATTGCTGTGATTGGAACCATTATTTGCCGTAACAGTTTTTTTTAGAACTTTTAAATGATCTAACGCACTGTGGATTTCACTGTAGTGTTGTGCATGTATAGCTCTATATTATTTATAGATTTATATTTATAATATTATTCAGACTGTTATATATTCATAATTATTTTATCTATGTTATAATGCATAGCTCTATATTCCTATATCTATCACATGGTGCTATTGCTAGTGCAGTGAACTCACATAATTACACACACTAGTGAACACACACTAGGTGGTAGCAGTGAGCACATGTGCACAGCACGCTGGGCAGCCCTAGCCACGGCACCCAAGGAGCAGTTAGAGGTTCGGTGTCTTGCTCAAGGGCACTTTAGTAGTGACTTGTCGACTTTCTGAATTGAACCAGCAACCTTCCGATCACAAGCTCAATTCTCTAAGCACCAGGCCACAGCCTCTAATGGTAATTTTATTTATATTAGAAATGCACCGAGTGCAGTCAATATTGTCTTTTATTAAACTTTCTGCTAGATTTTAAATAGTAAATTTAAAAATAAAACCATAGTTCTTTGTACAAGTCTTACTTTATCTGTGGTATTTGTTAGGATGAGTGTCTGCTTTAAAAATGCTAAAAACATAGATAATAAAGACCAGGGGCGTGGTTCTTAGGGGGATGATAACAGGACAAGCCCTCTGCACTTCATCAAAGGCAGTTTAGGTTTTATTGAGTTTATACCATTCTAAAACAATGTTATGCTATAATAAAATGAGACGGATAAGCACTCAGATCTGAAGTAAAGCTCATTTCCTTTTAGACTGCCCACAGGCTTATTCATTGGTCATTTCCTTTGCTAACGTGTGATTGGCCATCACGGTGTGTATGTGTGTTTGCAACTTGATGTCACCGCTTGACTTCATTGACTAGCTTAAGTGGGCACCTTGGATACTGGACAAATAGAATGTTTCTTTGGTGAAGTGGAATAAAACAAAAACAAAGGTAAGCAGAGAGAGATAGTAGAGCACTGAATAACAACAAAGCAATGTCTAGACCCTTCATCACCATCAGCTGTGTTGAGGCGCTCTACATAAGCAATGAACAGTTGATGGCGTTTTATGTTAATTATTGGTGGTGGGAAAAGTGGTCTGTTTACTACGTACTGATTTTTAATTCTTTATCATACAACTGTAAGTCCGGGCTCGCAGATGCTCTGTAACACCAGAATGCATGAGAGCAAAATGCACATTACAAAAATACAAAATTAATTTTCAGTCATACATAATGTTGTATGCTATTTATTATATTTGCCAAATGTTTACGTGTTGGGTATTCTCAGTGAAAGCAAGTATAACACTTGCAATGAAATGTACAGTTAACAAATATATACAATAGATGTGAATGAATGAATGCTTTTATTTATCTTAACACATATCTAGATGTACAGTACAATGAAATGTATTTCTTCTCATATCCCAACTTGTATGGAAGTTGGGATATGATTGCAGAGTCAGCAGTCATTTAGAGCCCCTGGACCAGACAGGAACAAGGGTCTTGCTCAAGGACCTAACAGTGGCTGTGTAGCAGAGCCTGGAAATGAACTCCCAATCTTCTGAATAATAGCCCAAAGCTCCACTCACTTGGCTACACCGATGTGCTGCTGGTGTTGAGTGTGGTGTTTATCGTTACAGAAGTTTTAAGATCAGTATATTTTTATTTGGATCGGCCGATCGTTGGTCATGGCCAGTCATGTAAAACCCGGCTAAAATTGGTGCATCCCTAATTAATAGTGATCACTTTATCCTAGTCATTTTTGTGGCGGGTCTATTTCTACCAGGAAACTCAGGGGCCAAGGCAGCAATATATCCGCACATTAATTGCTGGGTTTTAGTCAGCCTTCTAGTTAATTTTGGCTTTGAAGACATCCGGCTAACAAACAGAACGATCTTCCAACCACAAGCTATGCACCAAGCAAGGAGAAACTTGAACAGGCTTCTTGTTATTTCTCCTTGAATCCTGACCACTCCGATCCGCTTGAAAAAATAATGCTAGTGAATTGAAAGTTGTCAAAGGAAATGATTAAGTAATTAAATATTTACAAGAACTGTGCTAAAGTTAAACATTTTGATGAACTGGGCTAAGTCCTTTGCCCTGCTCGGAGATAGCCAATCATGTTTGTATGCAGACTCCAAACAGCCAAAAGCACCTCAGGAGAGTTAAACCACAGAGTGGTAGTGGTCCAGCGTAATTCACCACCCATTCACCACCCTGCTACGCCACCCACGCACAAAATCCAATAATATCAAATAAATTATATGCTTTTTGACAGAAAGTTTTTTTCCCTAACAGTGGCAAGCACAGAGCCCTGACCTCAACCCCATTAAATAAGGTTGTAATGAAGCCTTCTGGTCCAACATCTGTTTTGACAAGCACGTATTCAGAAACCAGGTTCTGCCAGTTAATGTACTGCTCACATATCAAAGCGCCATATAATGTAAAATGAATAAATCTCAATATTATTATTCCATGCATTGTGTGAATTTCCACAATTATTTATGACGTGTGGCAGTTCAAAGCATTCTGAATAGTAATATTCCTCAAACAAGCCTGTCTTTTGGTGTAACGTGGCCGTAAATGAGACATGTCCTTGCCTGTGGTTGTGGCTTTATTTATAAAGTAGTAGATAGTGATGGAATCTGAAGCAGTTAAGCTGTGGGCTAATATCCACTTTTATTAAGTTGTCAGTCACCTGTAAGAAATGCAAACTGAGAAGCACAAACACGACAACAAATAATGACACGTCAGGATATCTCATATGTTGACTTAAAAAAATTATTTGTACTTTTTATAAAGGGCTTGCAGTCCCGTATAGCAGTACCTCCAAGCTGTATTCTAAAGAAAGCATACACTACATCTCAAAGTGTGTTAACATATTTTTCTATTTAATTTTAGGGTTAAAAGCAACGGCTCGGTGATTAGAGAACAGGGATTGCCAGTTCGATTCCTGTTTTGAGTCAACAGGTCACAACTGAACTGCCCTTGAGCAAGGCAGAATAATACAATCATTGTTACTATCAATAAATCCTATAAATTGCACTCTTGGTGTCAGTGTGGGTTGTGCGGTGTCCAACATCGTGTTCCTAACAAGCCTCATACATAATACAAGTTGTAATGGTTAGCCAGTTGGGTCACATCATCTTCAAAACGGTTCTGGTCTACGGTGCTGAGCTGAAGGAACAATCGTAAACACAGGAAGTTCAGGATGTATGGCAATATTTTATTTATTAGTTTTTATATTTTTAATTTTTTAATTTTATAATTTTAAATTTTATAATATTTTTTTTCCCAAGAAGGATGGGCCCTGTTGAGTCTGGTTCCTCTCAAGGTTTCTTCCTGTGATTTTTAGGGAGTTTTTCCTTGCCACAGTTGCCCTCGGCTTGCTCGACAGGGGTTTTTGTTCGTCCTGCATTTTGTAAAGTTGCTTTGAGACAATATCTATTGGAAAAAGCGCTATATAAATAAAGTTGACTTGACTTGACTAAACGGCAAAAAAATTGATTAGCTTCATATGCTAAATCTGAAACAGTACTGGGCTAGCATAATTTACCTCCGCACCACCAGAATGCCACAATAAATTTACTTTTACCTGACCTATAGAAAACATACAAGATTATAATTTATAGGTGAGTCTATCTTCTTGTTAATATTGACAGTTTACAATAGCATCAAATATTTACAATATTGTTAAGTAAGATATTACCATGGTCAAATAAAAAACTTGAAACATGTTAAGTCGTGTTAAAAAAGCTATGTACAATTGTCTTACCAAGCCAGCAACCTGACAACTGTTGAGTGTGTTTACATCTGCTTTGAATAATACATGTGACAAAGACATTCGCCAGTCATTTATTTCACCAGCCATCCGTCCAGTCCAGCACTCATACAGCAGACGTTGTCCTGGGCTTTATTTACCCTGAGATAAACCAGCTTCTGTCAGTCAAACCAAACAGAACTTATTATTGTTGACAGTCACCGTTGTTGACAATCACAATCTGTCCCCCATGACAACACTGGTGTTTGCGTCACATCCTTTTCTTACAGATATGACATCTTACAGACATCTTTCTTTCTACAGATATGAAAACATCAAATCATCAAAAACAAAATAGCATTACATACAGATCATTTAGCTATGAACTGAATAGTAGAAAGCATGATAAATGAGACGGAATATAAAAAAATGATGGCTGAAAGAGCGTCAGTGATCCACGTATGCTTGTTTTACTGTAGGATTGTTCTGCAGAGAGGCACTCAACTCTAGAACCTTAAATTAAATGGGATTAAGCCAAATGCAATTATGTCGTGCTTATTGTCAATTATTCACAGACGATGTACATACGCAGATGTAGTATCATTCACCATTTCTGACAGAGCCAGAAGTATGTGTAGTTAGTGAATAAAAGGTTTTATAATCTGGCTTTGCCGTCATGTCATAATAATAAAAAAACACATTCTCAGATTCTTGAGCATGCTAATTACATTAATTACATCTTATATGTAATCAATAGGTCCACTGAATGGGTCAGTTAGTTGCATTGTATCCTCACAGCAAGACATGAAACAATCCTACAAAAATAATCTATTAAATTCAAAACAGCATAAACATAACATAAATTTAGTGCAGACCACACCTTTACTATTGTGTTTGATGAATGCTTATGAGAGATAAAGAATAAACATGTAGAAATAAATTTACATTATAAATCTTAGAAGCTTATAAGTCTTAGAAGCTGGGAGGAGTTTCAACTATGGCTTTTCTCATTCGTTATCACATTAGTTATTACAGAATCAACTAAATAAGGTACACATTCTACCTAGCATAGCATAGCATCCCAAAGCGTTCGGCACATCATGACCCCATCATGCAGTACCATATTAGTACCCAGTATCAGCTGTTATCTGACTCTGACAATGCAGCCAGTGCTGCTCTATCTTCTGCTTTATGCACAATTACCCCTCAACATAGCAATAAAAAAGTTCCGGGTGAGCAAAGTGCAATCTCCTGAGCACGCTCAGATTTGGGAAAGGGCTGCTGTCTTCTTTTAAGCCCTCTAGATTTGTATGTAAAACATCACAACATGCTGACAAATAAAAGCCAAATTCATATATTTCAGAACTGCATTTAATATTTTACAGTAAAACTGAAACAGAAATGGTTTGGCTAAAAATGTTTTTTCTACAGTACAAAGCCATGCCAGCTGTGATAGAAATGAATACAATTATAGTTCTGGCAGATTCCTATGTATAAAGCATAAGGAATGATAGGGGGAGGGGTATCGGGACTGAAAGTGTGGAATGTACAAGTACATGACTCACAAAGTGGTGCTGCAGTCGAGCAAAGTTCTCCAACTTCTCTAAAGCATGGACATCATACAGTAGTTGTACAATTACTTCATAATTCGGGGAAAACACAATTTGGAGGGGTTAATGGCAGCTAAGCAAGCCTCATTCGCCCATGACAGGCCAGGGTGCAAGGCAAGCACCGAGGACAGGCATGGAGAAGACAGCAGGTTGAAGCCAAAAAGTGCAGCATACAAGCTGTGTCAACCTAAACCAAGTGCTGACATCCAAACATAAATAACATCTCCTTGGCACTACTAGTCCATGAGCACACACTTGTTTTGCCAAGGTTTACTCTTTTTCCCTCTTCACCATACAAGGTTCTTTTCCTCCCCCAAAGTCCTTTGCATAAATGATGTGGGAAGTAGCCACCGCATGCAAACAACCTAAAAACAATATGGCTGTGGAAGACGAAACTGAACAAAAAATGTTCAAAGCAATGGTTCCAAATAAATATGTTTCCATGCTGTACTTAATTCAATAAATAAATATAAGCATAGAAAGTAGATTTTGTAGTATGACAGAACAGTACAATACACATAAATGTCATAAAGTAATAATTTGTCATTTGCATTAGTCTAAACAATTGTCTTTTTAATTATATTTATTTTATATTTACACAGCCTGTTGTTAAATTCATGGTCAAAGGAGTAGAGTGGAAACTTTTCTCAGTTGCTTTGGTGAATTTCTCACATCACTATTAACAATTGCAGAAAAGAAAGTGCGTTTCTCAAAACAATTAGTGTAAACTGCAAAACCAAGTGAATAACCTGCAAAAGTACACCACTTGCACTTGCTCACTTGTACACTGCAGCTGACGTCTGCTCTAATGAAGCCCCGACGCCGATGTCCGCTCTCCTGTAGTTAAAAAGCTAGTTTGGATCACCTGCCTGCCACTCTACAGATGGAAGAAACAGCGAGGCAGTCCCAGGCCCGTTCCGCTTTTTTTGGTTTTTGTTTTTTGGTCCGGTTTTGTCGAGTTCAGTTCTGTTTCCGTTTAAGTCAAGTCCCCTTGGTGAAGGGGAAGATATTTTAGGGGTGGGGAAGTGTGAGGAACAGTGTTCCCCACACCCGAATTGTTCAGCCTCAGGTCACGAGTGACGAGGCGCACCTGAGGGCAATTGTTGAGGACTACTCGGTTGTGTATATGTGTTTCTGTGGTTTTAGTTTATGTTCTGTTCTGTTTGTTTTGGTTATTAAAACTCAGTTTTGTTAAATAATTCCTCTGCGTCCGTCTCCTGCTGTGTGTTCGTAGTCCTCTGCGTCTGTCTCCTGGTGTGTGCGTGTGTGGCATTCAAAAAGTCCCTGCATTACCATTTAAAAGTTCCTAACAAGATATATTGCTTTAACCAATATTACTGTAGTATACAAAAACAGTGCTTAGAACTTGCATAGAATGTTGCAGTACTGTGCCACACTACAATACCGTAAATCTGTGTTGCAATAAAGCTGTTAGTCTACAGGTAAAACGTGAAAGTACTTGTCTTGCAATCTTCATCTATGACACATGTACAGTACAGATTGTTTAGTGTTAAGTTACTGTCCAATATACACACCTGTTTTCCTGACGAAATGTTTGAATAATTGAATTTACAGTGGTTCTCCCAACATTTGGCTGTACCCTTCGCCCAGCCTCAGCCATTGTAAGGCCATGATTGACTACATGGTCCACAATTGTAGCCCTCATTTCATCTGAAATTTGTCTATGTACTTGGCCTCTTTTTCTTCTTCCCCTGGTTTGTCCACTTCCCCTTCTTCCACGCATCCTCCCCTTCCCCCCTTCCACAATGCCGACCTTCTATATATGTGTCACTGTATCATCAAATGATAAACACTATGACCTGTTTGGTTCATATATACTAGCTAATAAGAGTTAATGGGATTAAGATTTGAGCAATTGTGGAGAAGTGGTTTCTTATTGGTTACAACTAAACACTTCTCATCAGTGAAAACAGAGGTTTACTTGAGTCAAATTTTTCAACTTGGGAGACCTTTTCAGAAAAAAATGCATTATATTTGTTTGACTATTTTCGACAACTAGTTCAACATTTTTGTATGTCATGATTCAAGCAATGAGATGAGGACTGTTAGGGTCATAAGAAAAAAAACTACGTAGTGTTCAGAAGTATAGTTAATTTTGACTGATACGCAAATGATAATGTTGAAAAACAGAGAATTGTCAAGAATCAATTGATGAATGTCCCAAAGCATTTGAAATTTGTTTGATGGAATGAGAAACTGCTAGTGTGATGTGCACAAGTAACTTTAGCTTGTGGAGGTTGAGCTAACAGTTCTGACAATTTAAATTCTGTTCAGAGAAATGTGCCAATACAGGATATACTGTAATACAGGAGTAAGTTTTAAAAAAGTTTATTAAACAACATACTGCAAAAAAAACTGTATGAAGAATCACTCCCTGTCCAGAGTTTGAACCCACAGTAGTATGACCACCATATGCTACCCACTACACTAACAAACGTTCAAGGACCTGTAAGAGATGAACAAAGGACAAATAGATAAATTAGAACAAACCCTTAGATGGGTTTGCCACACTCAAGAAATGCAACACTATCTTCGCCCAAGAAATTATATTTCCCTTGTCAGATGGAGTGGAACACTCAGGCCCCCGAAAACAAAAATAATAATAAAAACACAGCTAAGGAACAGATCAAAGGCTGATGAAAACAAAGCACCAAATTACCTCACAATCTTCTGATTGGCAACTGGCTGACACTTTTATACATGCCCAGCCTATCTCTCACCCTAACATCTAATAGGAGGTTAGTTGGAAGCCCACACATTAACCAAATCATTAACATTAACAAAAGACCTACAATAAACTTAAACCAGGCGCCAGACGACCGTACTCCGTTAGGAGCAGAAAACATCATTATCTTACCATATGCTATTTTATTATACACCATTTTAGTTTATACTAGTGCAGCCATTTCACCCTACTTACCAAATTCGTCCTCACTGACCTGCATCAGTTCTGGCCTCTGTCCAGTCCAGTTCCCACCATGTCAGTGGTATCCACCAGGAGCATTTAGTGCTGATGGTAGCCCCAGCTGAAAGGCAGTGGAGGTAAGTATACAATCAGTTCTTTTTTGTTAGCTCAGCCCCATGCTTTATTCTCCGGGTTGGGCCGCTGTGTCTCCCATCTAACACATTTGCGAGACTACTATTGTGTGTGTTGATCTGCTTTGTTTACTTACTGCTTGCTCCAATGGGAGCCACATGACGCAGTCATTAGGCACACGCTGAGGAATCAGCAGACCCAGGTTCCTGTCACTCTCTTTTTGCACCATTATCAACTTCTGCGTCTGTTTAAACATTTTCAAACAATGCGTTTTCCCAACTGTGTTAAAAGTTAGAAGGTAAGCTAGTATGGTAATAAAAAAATCATTTGTGTTGATTAAAAGTTGATTAAGAGTGGCAAATTAACTTATATAAATAAATAATATAATTTGAAATACACTTCTAAGAAATACTCTGGTTATTATTCTTTACATCCTTTAATCAAATTTATTTTTTTTTCATTCATTTTCATTCATCAACAGACAATATAGACATATTAATATCATATCGACATTAATTTGAATCAAAGTTTATCAATGCAATAACTTGATGACATAATCAGGTTTTCTTTTTATTATTTGTTTGTGTAGAGCTGATTGAAAAGAGAAATTCTGTTTACATGCTTATTTTAGTAGGGGATTTCCTAATGCTTGTAAACAGACATATGCATCAGCTTGTGAACTGCTGATCTTGGTACATAAAACTTTGAAGCAATAATGTGCTGTTCAGATTTTTTGGCTTGGGACACTGCTTGACCTATACACAAAATAATACAGCAACCATTTAATGTTTATGCAAACCAGACTGACACTCTGTAACAGAACTTGATTTGATCAATTGCAGGTGTGGTTTGTCTGAGTGTGTTTTTACTTATAATTAGAATCAAATTAGGTTAGAGTGCTTTTGCGGGCTATAAACCAAAGGGCCAATGGTCTTTGCTCTTGCATCGAATTATCAAACCCGCCACCATGCTGTCAGCCTAATGGAGAAACCCACCGGCACGGCTGCTCCTCTGAAGAAAGGGAGCTGCACCTGGATACATTTGTACAACTATTTTTTTGTTCATAATTAAAGTTACCTCCATTTGTCTGCAGACACAAAGAGATGGCTGGAATAAAAAGCGGTCTATATTCATACAAAGAAGGGTGGACCCAATTGGTTTGGATGCTCTTTCTACTCCTTTTTTCTGTGTAGGCCTAATTGAACGCTGATGGATTTACATTAATTTCCTGCCCACACCTGCTTCCTTTATTTTGCTTCAAGATAGCACAGCGGAGCGCCGCGGCCATTATAAGTAATGGACATTACGAACATGCAGACTTATGAGGAAAGGAGAGTTTGTCACCATAGTGAACAGTTTTCCCCCACCTTACACCCAGCCTCTCAAACACTCAAATCCCCCACCGTCAGCTCAGTAATGCAGCAACACTAAGACTAAAAAATATTCATGTGCTTAAGCTAATTACTTGGAAGCAAAACACCCAGCTAGAGCGTAAATGCAGGTGGTAGCATATAATAAGTTTAAAAAGTTAGTACATTGTTGGTGTTAATTAGCTGAAGACCTGTTGAAAAACTGACACCTTCAGGCAAATTAGACTAATAAAATACTTCCTTATTAACGTAATACTTAAAACTAAAACTAAAAACATTTATTAAATGAATCATATATTATTATCTACTAATAATAATATTGTTAATATTACAACCAACAATTTTGTTTTTGTCAGTTGCTTGATCTGTTTGCGATCAACATTGCTTGTTGTAACCACCACAAGCTCACAGACATTGTTCAGAGAGGTGTACATTTTTCTCCCTGTAGACAACACATTTTATGAGGGAACACAGGTTCTCTAAGGGGGTTCAGATCAGGTACACTAGGAGGCCATGTCATTATTTTTTCTTCGTTTAGACTTTTACTGGTTTAAAAGTTTGGCAATTTCAAGACTGCTGCGTCCTTTTGCAAGTCATTTTGACTTTTCAGAGTCCGTCAAATCTCTCTTCTGATAATTTTTTCCTAAGGAGAGGAAGTTGTCTAATATTTAGGAATACCTTTTATAGTGTTGATGTCATTAGACCACAGCCCTCTTCATTACTAAGATGCACATCACATTTTTATACAACATGCATAACAAGGAAGATGTGATCGAAATACACAATGTATGTATATATCTATCTCTATCTATTTTACCCTTCAGTCGAATTCGACCCTGGGTTACTCTGTGTACCGCTACCGATCCCCAGAGTATCTCGGCAATTACATTTTACGGGGTAGGTTGCCAG
>JAOUQU010000002.1:1593330-1607729 GCA_028566735.1 Ammoglanis amapaensis
ATGGTGTAGTATTAGTATAACACAGTATTAATAGGGTGTAGTATTAGTATAACACAGTATTAATAGGGTGTAGTATTTGTATGATGTCGTGTTAGTATGGTGTAGTATTAGTATAACACAGTATTAATAGGGTGTAGTATTAGTATAACACAGTATTAATAGGGTGTAGTATTAGTATGATGTCGTGTTAGTATGATGTAATGATAATATTTATAGTGTATTTTTGTTTATCATGGTGTATTCACATGTAATAGTGTAGTATTGATGTAGTATACTGTTAATATGGTGTAGTATTAGTATAATGTAATGTGTATAGTGTAATTTTGGTAGTATTATTACGGTGTATTATTAGTATATAATAGTAATAATAATAAAATGTGTAGTGTCGTTATATAGATAGTGTTAGATGGGATAAAGTAGTGCTAGTATGGCAGTATTGTAGTGTTAGTAACAGTGTTGAGGTGTAATATTAAACCTGAAGACCCTGTATCTTACAGATACACGGGCGTTAATAATGCGTTATAAACGTGGTTTAGGATTTAAGCTCAAAAGCTTAAGGCTTTGTCTCAAATCGTATCCTAACCGTGTCCCAAACGGGCCTTTAAAGAACCGATGTGTTGTTGTTTTTGGACCGGACTCTCCTGGCCAGTGATGCGGGACACGGTGCACCCAGGACCGGGGAGGTTTACTCAGATTTCTCGGTAGGATGGAAGCACGTTTGGGACGCTGGGAGGTGAAATGATGGATCGGTGAATTGGCTCACCTGGGTCAGGATCACCTGGCGGTGAATCATGCTCCGAAATCAGATCCGCTCACTGCGTCCAAATCATGTTTATCCGCCGGAATCACGCACATTCACGCTCCATCATCCCCGGGTGGGGGGGGGGGATGTGCAGGAGTTCGGTGTTAGTCTCCGGCGCTAATCCTGGGATAAAGGGAGGATGTTTTGCCTCATCCTTGTCTCCTTGTTTCCTGGGTACCAGCTCCGATATAGTGGTGTCATCCTCTTCTCCACTGCAACCGCCTCTGGTCCGGGTTGCCAGGTTTAAAAACTCACCTTTTCTGTCCCGCAGTATGTCAGAGCATTCAAAGCCCTCTGCTGGACACGAATGGAATGGCAACCCAGGTGTCGCTCACCAACGTCACTCTCACCATGATACCGCGAGTGCAGACTGAAACAAATAAGATGCGCATGTTGTCTGCGATCACTAGGCGACCGGTCCCAAGCCCGGATAAATAAGAAGGTTGCGTCGGTACCTAACTGTACCTAAGCGTCGAGCTGCAATGAAACGAGACTAAAGCAGATCAAAGCAAACCTCCATCCATGATCTTGTTTTACCAGCTGCTTAATCATGTTTAGGGACATACACTTGACACCTGAACAGGTCACCAATCTGTTGCAGGGCACACACACACACACACACACACACACACACACACACACACACACAAAGACACACCTAACTGCATGTCTTTGGACTGTGTAAGGACAGTATTGGAGAATCTGAATAAACCCACACAGACATACAGCGAACATGCCAACTCCACACTGATTGTCAGGGTTCAGAACTGGGACTTCTTCCTGTGAGGTGACTGTACTAACCACTAAGACATTGTGCCACCCTAAAAACAAACAAACAAACAAACAAAGAGCAAAACGTCCATGCCCGTACTTATCGAATTTATATAAGTCACATTCATAACATTTATTATTCTGTTTTATATGCATTCTATCTTTACACCACATATCAAGTCTTCACACGTAATGTGCATGTAAATCTGACAAAAACTTGTGCAAAGATCATTCACGACCTGGTAAAAGGGTCCTTTTATTTAAATATCGTTTACATCATATAAATCGGTTACATTCATAATTATGTAGACATATTTGTGTATTGTTACATAGCCAGATCTTTACCATTAAAACAAACGATACACACACAGGATACAAGGTGGTGTTGCAAAACATCCTGTTTTTTTTTCCTTTGAAATATAGGTCATAAAAATATTACTGATCTGTTCTTATTACAAATCATTTCATCAATTTTCAGGCTTACAGTATCAGTATTTGACTCAAATGTGACACATTGGATGACTTTCTGATTACAATTGTCGACTACAGCCTGCCCTATTGCTATCAAGAATACTAACAAACATATTAGACGAATACTTGAAGATGCTTTATGTATATGATTGTATTTGATGGTAGCTTTTATTTATTTAAAAAAAAAAAAATGGAAAAAAAAATATTTCCATCCTTTTTAGGTGCAGAAATAATTAAATCATATAAACCAAACTAACTTGCACTTTGCTTCATTTTATCGAGCGGATAGATTCAGTATTTTGTTGCAATATCAGATGGTTACAAGTGAAACTATACAGATTGTTTGAAAATGTATTAACAGTGGGCATTGCCACACTTCCTTTCCTCCATTCCATTTTATTCGGCTCGTCTCAAGTTTAAGTATCAAACTATTAAACAAAAACATATAAACCTTTTATATTAAAGAATAATTTCCTGACACAACAGATACATAAGAGATGGTAAAGTGATCATGATATAATGCAATGGGGCAGCATCTTGGTATCACCATGTTCTCAAATTCAAATTCAATCAAATCAAATTCAAATTGTCATTACACATATACAGATGTACAGTACAATGAAATGTTTCTCTTCGCATATCCCAACTTGTCTGGAAGTTGGGGTCAGAGTGCAGGGTCAGCCAACGTATGGCACCCCTGGAGCCGACAGGGTTAAGGGTCTTGAGCAAGCAGTGGCTGTGCAGCAGAGCCTGGATTTAAACCCCCAACCTTTGGGTTCACAGCCCAACGCTCTACCCTCTAGGCTACACAGTCCGCGAATCAGCGATTGTAACATCCATTGTATATCATCATTTGTAATGTCACTCCAGCACTTCATCATGTTGCTAAAATTGTGAACTCGTAGTGATATTTCTCTCTATTCTCTATCCATCTACAGAAATACGCATTTAGTATATTTAGGCAGTGAAAGGCATGAGTTATGACGATGAATATTTGTCTCATCATGCATTTTGTGCATTTTGCAATGCATATTCATTCACAAGCCAACATATTAACTAATGGCACCAAAATTGATCAAAACATAGAATGATATTGACATTGTAAAGTGACTTCACAGCAGGGACGCTATTTGTAAAACCTTCTAAAAATGGATCTATTCTGGATATGTGTTCTTCAGTTCTGTTAGCACAGTGGTATGTATGACCATATATTTTCTTTCATTAAAAGAACAGCATTTGAAAAAAAGAGTACTGCTTCAGTGGGTAACACTGTAGCTTCACAGCAAGAAGGTCCCGGGTTTGATTCCCAGGTGGAGCAATCTGGGTCAGAGTCTGCATGTTCTCCACATGTCCATGTGGATTTCCTATGGGTGCTCAGTTTTCTTTTAAAATCCCAAAACCTGGCACCAAGTTAACAGGTATCTAGCCCTTAAAGATGCATACAGCAATGTATTGTAGTCCCAGACCTAAGCCTGGATAAACTTGCAGGGTTGTGTCAGGTAGGGTATCCAGCATAAGTCAAAGATCACAAACTGCTGTGGAAACCCATAAAAGAAACAGACGAAAGAAGTAATTGAAAAAGAAGATGTAAAAAAAAGAGCCTTATCAGTGTATATCTGTAATTACTGCATTATCCTCTAGATAAGGCGGCACGGTGGCTTAGTGGTTAGCACAGATGCCTCACTGCAAAATGTTCTTCCAATGTCTGAGTGGGTTTCTACCAGGTACTCTGGTTTCCTCCCAGTCTAAAGACATGCATTTAGTATAATTGGAGATACTGAAATTGTCCAGTGTGTGTGTGCATGTGTGTGTCTCTATACCCTAAAACAGACTGGTGACCTGTTCGAGTGTTTAGTGTTTTCACCCAGTTTGTGTCCCGCTGTGACCAAAAATAGGATTAAGGAATTATACTAGCTAGAATGGATGAATGAATGAATCTTCTATGTATTCTTTGCTTTTAAAAGTTCCTGTGCAAATTGACACACACTAACTGCATCATTTATCACACTTTGCTTACCTAAAAACATTAATGCTAATTCTAATGGAGGCATTGGTGGAGTGTTAGATGCTCCTGGAGAGAGAAATAGCTGACCATGTTTGCTCTATATAAGTCTGCACTGTATCACACGTAACTCATACATATGATGCCTATTCCAGTCATCTATCCTCATTATCTCGCTTGGCAGGTAAATGTTACAACATTTATAGGAACAGCATCTGAATCGCTACAATGGGAGATGCAAGACCTAAAATATATATCCAATATAGACAAAGAGTGGCAATGCAAAAGAAGCCGGCCTTTTACTTCAACCTTCTCACCATATCCTCAGTTTTAAGTAGGGCTGACGGCGATTAATCGATTAATCGATGATCGACCAAAAAATTACTAGTCGGCCAAATTCCATTGGTCGATTGGTCGCAGGAAAAAAGGGCTTCTGGGACTTTAAATTTCAACGGCGTGACAACGGAAGATGTGACACGAATTTAGCGTTGGTGATTTGTTTGACAAGGACAGAAGACATTCTGGCTATGTCTGGAAGGAGCTGTAAAATATGGGATCATTTTGTAAAGGATAAAGACCCAAAGAAGGTTACTTAGGCGAATGTTTTTCTGCAAATTCGGTATCATTCGTCCACCACGAACATTACAAACTCAAACATGTAAGTAGCTTACTAGCCTAGCTACTCGATGCCCATCTGAAGTTTGAATGCAATAAGTAATGAAGTACATTTTGTTTTGTCGCTAGTATTGGTAAGGGTAAATTATCCAGCTCACTGTTTGACTTATTATTTAAATATCTCTTCAGGCGCATCCACTTTATTGTGATCTAGCCCCCTCCACATTTTTTTCATCATCTTGCATGAACAGTCCTACTTGTGTTCATCGGTCTTTCTGATTATTTTTGGAACACATTAAGAATTTCATAATCTGAAAAAAATTGCCAGTGTAAAGACAGGGCAGATTTGTAGCAACAGGTGTTGTGCCAAATTCCGACTACCCGGCAGAATTCTACTCCCTTCACGTGCACGCGAGTCACTAAAGCAAACTAACGGACACAAAATGTGACGCTCACATTTCGCTTCATGTCACGTGGTGCTTTTTATGAATGATAATTGAAGATTATGAGCGAAAGATAATAGAAATGAGCGAATCCGCGAGTGTCACAAAAAGGATCAGTTTGCTTTAGTTTTGTGCGCGCACTCGAAGGAAGTAGAATTCTTCCGGGGAGTCGGATTAGTCGATTAGTTGGAGTAAATGACGACTACTGGTCGACCAACAAAATCCTTGATCGTGGACAGCCCTAATGTACACATAGTGTTGGTCAGTTGTAGGCAACCTAGGCACCATGGAGCCACCCAGAAAAAAGAAGACTTATTACTGTATCAGTGTCATGTGCAAGGGTATTCTCTAAGGCTGTTGAGGTTGTATCCAAAAAGGAATCACCTAAACCCCAACAGTGCTAAAATCTTGTTTTTAAATAAAAATACAATAAGTTTAATTTATGTCCTTCACTTTCAGTTCACTGAACACATCATTCATAAAGCACTACTGCACTCCCAGTTTAATAAGCACAATTACATTTAGTGTCATTGTTGTGTTTTAAGTGTTTATCATTTCTTAATACATAATAAGATTTACTAACAAACAACCTTTTAAATTAATTGATGCACAGTAGCACACGTCTATACACAATCAAAGATACTCAGGCTCAAATTACTGTAGATACAGTCAAATTTATTTTTTAACAGCAGGTGTCACTAAAGAGAACCGTTCATGAGGCTTTGACTAATGAACCTTTTGGCGAATGTTTGAGCTGGAAATGAGACTTCATTTTGCCATCACTAGTTATTAGTAGTATAAATAATGTTTTACATCTGCTCTTAATTTTTCTGTGCAAACAGAGCCTTGTTATCTGATTTCTATTCTGTGTTTGACAGGGTTACTGTTAGGAAACGTGGATGTTTTTTAGGGACTCTTGTAGAGCCACACCCACACACCAGCAGAAGGACTCTAAAATATTTTAAACTAAAAACAGAACAAAGATACCAAACAGAACTGAACTAAATACTAAACTAAATACTCAACATAATTAGTCCTAAACAAGCTGCAGGTGTGCACCCTCATCAAGGTGGAAGAGTATGTAGAGAAAAGGGCGTGGCTAGAGACACCCGACTGGGTGTGAGGAACACTGTTCCTCACAGTTACAAGTAATGTTTCTGATCATTCGGTATCAACCTTCTTAAGTTTTCTGGTTAAGCGTTTGCCTGTGTCCTGTGTACCGTCGCTTTATCTGTTTCTTGTCATGTTCATTTGCAAGTACTCCAGTACTTAAACTTTCCAGTGGGACTTTTATCATGTGTGTCTGGTCTGCCACAAGCCTGGTTACAAACATCAAAATCTTCTTACCTTGAGACCCTGGTATTTTTCCATAATTTTGTTTCTGAAATCCTTAGTCTTATAGTGTGGTGCACACACAAACACGTAATGCAAAGACTGAGTCAAATTCTCTTTTCTATCTGGCTTCAGGTGTGACTTAAGGTGTGTTGAATCAAATATAACATTTTTAAACAAATTCTTCACCCACAGTTTTGACAAAATATCACTGATTTTGTCCAGTCTATTTTTGTGTGAGTTTTGTATAAAATTATGTAAAAGTTTTATCTGCTTCTTTGTGTTTCTTCAATACATACAAACGAAAATGTATGTATTTTACCCATTCCAGTCGTTTACGACTCTTTGGGCACTATGGGGATCGGTAGTGGTTAGCAATTGTTTTTACGAAGTTGGTTGCCAGGTCTTTCTCCAACCCCGTATCGCTACAGGGATCTTGTGAAACTACAGGACAATTTTACACATTTTCGATAAACCTTGTGCATGTTTTTGGGCTGTGGGAGGAAACCGGAGTACCCGGAGAAAATCCACGCTGACACGGGGAGAATGTGCAAACTCTGCACAGAGGAATCGAACCTGGGACTTCTTGCTGTGAGGCGACAGTGCTAACCACTTATCCACCGTGCTACCACAAAGGAAATAAAGACATATAACGGCAATAATTTTATGAAAATAAAAGACCACTTTAAAATGATTAGTTTCTAAATACAATTTGTATTCTAGTTTAATGTGTATTAACCAAAACAATTTACTATAAATGTATGGATGGATGGATGGACAGACAAACTGATAGATAAAACATATTTATTTATATTATATTACAGGCATATTTTGTAGGATTTACATATTTTAAGCTTAGACTTAAAATGCTTTATATGTGTGTATGAGACATGAAGGCTCTTAAATAGTGCATTTGTTACACTTAAAAGCAGATTACGTCTATATTATTCAGTATGTCAGTTATTTTAAATTTTAAATATTACCTCTAACAATAAACACATGATGTGCTGTTTTGTAGATACATTCTTTCATCACTGTATGGCATGTCTAAGCCTGAGCACTGCATTGGTCTGACTTGTTTCATATTCACTCAGTGGGTTGTACATATTTTATCAAAACCCTGCAAAGAAGCAATAAGCTCATGCCATGACAGCCTTCTTTTACAGCTGGTGCAGCAGAAAAGCCCTGCACTCATTCAGAAGACACAACAATAGCTGCGGGTGCAGATGTTGCTGCTGGAAGCTTTCTCGGGTGGGTCACTAAGGCCCTGTGGCTATATGTAGGCCTCAGCTGGTGCAGCAAAACCAAGCGCAATCATCTGGTTGTCTCCAGAGACCCAGCACAGGTATCGTACCACCGGCAGACAAGATGAGATGGAGGGATGAAAGGCAAAAATGAGGCTGCTCTACAGATGTCACCTGCTGGGGTTCAGTAGCCAGCAAATGTCATGTTTGGCAGCTGGTCCACTGTTTTCTCCCCCACCAGTTGTTGGCAAAGATACTCCTAAAAGGAAGATGCGAAAGATTCCTGCACCAGGGGCACCCTAATGGGATAACATTAAAGAGAATTGCTGGCTCCTGTTTGTCAGAGTACATTAACCTTGTCATGCTTCTTGTTCCCTCCAGGATGCTCTCTCACTTTAGCTTGCTCTGAATCACACCCCCTCTCACTCTTGTCCAACAGCTGTAAAGTGTGTTCCACATGCCCCTGAAATCTGTCCCTGAAATCCTTGGAGGTAGTAGAGAATGAAAGAACATGAAAACCTCATACAATGACATGAATAACATTGTAACTACAGTTAGTTTCCTATTATTGTTATAATTATAATACAGATTTACTACTGTTATTACTATCATACATATTTATCTTGTCTGGTAATTATTGATGTTTTTACAAAACACTGCTATTATTTTATATACCGGTTCTGTTTATGAGCCTCTTCTAAATATTGTCACACCGTAGGCTGATGCCCTATCTCATGCGAATTCTGTGTAATGATTTGACTATGCTTTGAGACTCAACTGCCCCAAAACCCACCAGAGGTCACATCACTCCTTCTTCATCTCATAACATCTAATAACGTGTAACACAAGCTCTTCAGATCACCTGGGTTCAAGTACACCTGGTGCTAAAACTAACCCATTAACAAACAATTATTGTCGACAAGTCATCTTGCATACATCACTAGAACTTGGTACGACCAGATTAGGTTAGCTTATCTGATCTTTCATAACAGATTAGGTGACAAATACTGTAAAACTGTATGCATCCTGGGTTTCTTCTTACCCTGTATCTTGCGTTCACATTGGGGGGGGGGATTACAGGTATTACAGTGGATCAATTCGTGTATGAAAAGGCAAGTTTACATATATAATATAGAGAAAAAATAATAATAATAAAAATTACTTCAAATTTAAATACACAATTACAATTACCTATTGCAATCTGGTTTAGTGTTATTTCACTTTTATTTCAGTTTGATTGCCACTGGTAGAAATGACTTTCTGTGGCGTTTAGTGGTTCATTTAGGCTGAATAAGCCTTTACCTGAAAGAGCTCCTTTGTCTCATTTCTATATCATGTAGTGGGTGGGAGCCGTTGTTTATAATAGCCTTCAGCTTAGACAGCATCCTCTTCTCCGATACTGCTGTCAGTGAGTCAAACTCCACACCCACAACATCACTAGCTTTACTAATAAGTTTGTTGAGTCTATTGGCGTCTGCCACCCTCAGTCTGCCTCCCCAACAGGCGACAGCATAGACGATAGCACTCGCTACCACAGACTCATAAAACATCTTTAGCATAGTTCAACAGATGTTAAAGGACCCAAGTCGCCGTAAAAAATAAAGACGACTTTGACCGTTCTTGTAAAAAGCATCAGTGTTTTTGACCCAATCCAGTCTATTATCAATGTGCACACCTAGTGTCCACACTGACCCCTCTGATGGACATTGGGGTCGCCGGTGCCTTGTTCCTCCTTAGGTTCACCAGCAGTTCCTTGGTCTTATTCAAATTCAGCTGCAGATGGTTCCTCTCACACCATTCAACAAAGTCCTTCACCGTTGACATGTACTCATCTTCATTACCCTTGCTGATACATCCAACTATAGCAGAGTCATCAGAAAACTTCTGCAGATGACAAGACTCTGTGCAGTAGCTGAAGTCTGTGGTGTAGAGGGTAAAGAGGAAGGGAGAAAGAACAGTTCCCTGTGTAGCTCCAATGTTACTTATCTGACACACAGTGCTGCAGACGTACATACTGTGGTCTTCCAGTCAGATAATCAGCAATCCAGGACATTAAGGGGGTTTCTACTTGCATTATTGTTAGCTTGTCGCTTAGGAGATCAGTCCGAATGGTGTTAAACGCACTGGAGAAATCGAAAAACATAATCCTGACAGTGCTAGCTGGCTTGTCTAAATGAGCGTAGACTCGATTCAGCAGGTAGATGATGGTGTCCTCAACACCTAGGCGTGGCTGATAGGCAAACTGAAGGGGGTTCAAAAATGGTTGTACTATTGGTTGGAGCTGATCCAGGATGAGCCTCTTCATTGTCTTCATGATGTGGGACGTCAATGCCTCTGGCCTGTAGTCCTTGATGTCACTGCCAAAAGGTCCCATATTGGTAGTTAAACTAGATAATGGATAGATGACTGGTATAGAGAACAAAAATAATGTATTTTTATTTTAGGTAGAAATTTTTTTTTAATCTCATCTTTAATATGACTGGATCAAGGGAGTATATGTGGACTACCATTGATTGTGCAACTATCTAAGGTTAATTGGCCTAGCATGGCTATTTGAGTGAATGCTAATTGCTGTGACACAAGAACATTGGCCCTGTGCTTGTAATGTCACTCAATCTCCAGGAGTGCCTGACAACGATCCTTCCAAATTTGTTCGTAATTGGCTACCCACAGTGAGCTGACACACACAATTAAATCTGATTCGCACCATGCAATACTTTCAGAAGGCCAGATTTCCAATGCATGATACAAATTTAGGGCTGAAATCCTGCTAATTACTGTTTTCCATCTAGCTACACAAACCAAAGGTGGATGATGGGCAGGATTTTTTAACAGACCTTTTTCCATCTCTATCTGAGATTGAGATCAATATTACCTAGAATGTTTTCAATAAATTCAAGTAAATTAAATCTTCTAGTATTGGACTTATCTAATCCATTCATTTTCTACAAATGCAAGAGACAATGGATCTCATTTGAAATGGTTGGCATTATTTTCAAAAGAACAATAATTATGACTTAATGATATAATTATTGATTGTGACTTATGACATAATTCTGACTTATGACATAATTCTGACTTATGACATAATTGTTGATTGTTCAAGTTCTGTTATTTGGTTTTGTGACGAGATGTTAGTGCAATTGTTAGTGCTTATGATAGCAGATAATTTCCATTAGGCCATATAAATATAGATATTTGACAGATTTTGAAGGAAGGTTAGTAAACACCAGCTCAGATGTAATCAAAGGACCACTGAACACTGAATGGCTAATAATATTAATAATACTGGCATTAATGTGAATTAATGAAGACATGTCTGGACAACAATACAAACATTTATACAATTCTAAATTAAGATTGATTCAACTAATGAAGATTAGGTGACTTGATCTAAAACAATGATTCATGCAAAAAATGTATATAAAGTTCAAATTTGAGGAAATGTGAATGACTAGTATTTTGTAAATGTATGTGAATGAGTATTTTAACATGGTTTTATACTCTTTGGTTATGTGTATGACAGGGCAGGGTACTATCAATGTCGAAGTGCTTATCAGCATTTAGCAAAAGTCTTTATCCAAAGCCACTTACAATACTGTGACAGTATTTACTTTGAGAAATTCTGGGTTATGGTCAAGGGCTTGAAGCAAAGAACTTCTCATTGCTTGTCCACAAGATTCTAGTTCGAGCTCTATTTCATCTCATTTGCATAGTTTTTACTTCAGCAGGAACTCCAGACAGGAACATTTATAACATTATAATTTAACGTTAAACTGCAAAGTACATTGCTTTAATAATTGGTCTAATTTCCACACCGGATGTCATACTGTGTATGCATTCAAATTTTGTACTAATGTTGGCTAATACATTTGCAATCTTTTTAAGTTGTCCGATACTTGTTTTATCTCAGGCATTGTGTAAACAAAAAAAGATTTTTTGGGATAGCAGACCCAGATTGTTTGCATGTTCATTATACTGTATACTTCAGGGCAACAAAATAAAAACAATTCCAAAGGAAGATTTTAGGAGTTGCATGGTTTTTCCAGTCTGGATTGTAAAACATTAATTTGATGTGTACTAAATGTATAATCATGTTTATGCAGATAGTTTTATAATAATGAAATCCTATTTTATATATTTACATTTCAATCAATTAGCAGATGCCTTTATCCTAAGTGACTTACACTTACTTATTTAAAGTAACAGTTTACAGTCTAAAATTGCGGTTTAAAGGTCTTGCTCAAGGGCCCAACAACAGCAACCTGTTCAGCATTGGTTTGGTTTCATCCTAATCAATTCTTACTAATTTTGTATCCTAACCACTAATCTATGACAATGGCCAATAAAGCAAAATTAATTTGGATTGCCAAACATTTCCCCTACAGTTAGTTACTAGTTATAAAACAACCCTTCATAAACAGAACTAAACACATCAACATTACACTTATGTATAAGTCCAAGCTTTTACTGACTGGATATCTCTGACAGACCTCCCTGATGCAATCTGCTTTGATTTTCATTATCAGCTCAGCCCTAGGCCCACACCAGCCTGACGTTTACCCAGAGGTGGGTTGTTGTCCCCCCACTGGTTATGCATACCGGCCGGGCCTCATCATGCTGTTTTCCCTTCCTCTACCACCTCTCAGTGTGTAAAGCTCAGTGTGTTGACAGAATGCTCTGCCAGGCCTTGCTGTTTGATCACTGTGGAAGAAAGGAGGGGCAAGAGAGCCCTCCTAGGGGTCCACACATGTTCTGAAGATGCTGAGAAGACATGAGTGCGATAGACAGGCTATAGATAGTGGTGCTTTGACAACTCTCGACAGCTTGGAGTGTGCCATGTGTGCGCAAATGTTTTTTTTTTCATCAAATTTTTTCACGACACATGTTTTTGCTTTCCTTTCCTTTCCTTTTGCTTTGACATTGTCTCTGTGATAAATAAAAGCATGAGGAGAATATACAGGTTTAATGTATGTTGAAATATTGATTGCAAAATATTACGTTACATATTTCATTTTATTCTACAGTATGTGTGCTCATGATGAAAAGCTTTATCACATGTTCCACTGCTGCAATATGTCTGATTTAAATGTGACCCACATAAATCACCATCTGCAGATGAAACATTAACCAATTACCCAGTGGAAAAATGTAAGGATTAAAAAAATAGTAAGAATAAAAAATAGTAAGAAAACAAATGAATTATTATTTAAAGCCATCTTACAAATCCAAAGCAGAAGAATCACCGCGCAAATGTGTTAGCCTATTAAGGTTCTGTAACAAACCATTGGGTTTATGCAATGTTGGTTCTTGGAAAAGCATATAGTCATGGTGCCTTTGTAGGCAGTCAGCAGACCAAATGGTTCATCCTTATCTCTGTGCACTGGTCTCTGTGCAACTGAGAGCGTTTGTAAAGTGTGTTCGGTCAGGACTGTGGAGAGTAGAGGTGTAGACAAGAGTAAAAGGGCTGAAACTACCTTGGCTATAATCCCAGTGATTCTGTATGCTAATCGACACTTGTTATTGTTAGCTAGATGTTGTGGGAAGTGGAGGGATGGTACCATCAAGAGAAGGGCATCCAAAAACAGAGGGTCTATGTGAGCAGGGATTTAAATGCACAATCCAGAACTGCTGTAACTAACACTCCAGACCTTGGCAACCCTATGGCAAAATATCTACATGCTAAGTGCTATTGAAAGCAGTTCTCTGGCTTTTAGTGCTGAGTCATTTAAAAAAGATGCAATCAGACAAGCTATTTTCTTTTGCTGTGTGTTTATGTGTTTATCCAAAAATATGCCTAAATTGTGCCTCCCATTTTCTGTGAGGTGACTGAAGCTAACCACATTTTATTTAAAATAATTATTTATATTTATATCTTTATTTATAATATTTGTTCATATTGACAGATTTTATTTGTCATGTGCATTTCATTTTCATATATTTTTGGTATTTATTGTTGCGCTAACTGGCAAATTACTAATAGATTAACTTAAATGTTAATGTAAGGCAAGGCAAGATTATTTGTATATTACCTTTCATACACAGTGGCAATTTAAAGTAAGAGAAAGAGAGAGAAGCATTAAAAAGAGACTGGAAAAAAAGACAAGAGAAAAGCATTAAAAACACACACTAAAAAAAAACATTAACGTATGTAAAATCCTTTACTTTTCCAAAATCTTGAATCTCAGAAATGCTCTTTTCAATCAAAGTATGAAATCAAAGGTTTAAATGTTGAAAAACAAAATTGACAAAATAAAATATCTAGTTCAAGCACAAACTTTAGAGCTCAATCATAGACACAAGAAAAAACTGTTTTCTACTCTGGACTTAAACAATTTTATAGAATATGTAATAATCCACAATACAGAATAAAATCCTTTATGTATTACATTTTCAGTAGGAATGTGTGATAAACCACTAGCACACCAGTAACAAGATTTTGAACTTGCAGATTTGAATCTCGGCTTGTGTGCAAGCAAGTTCTGCTTGTGTTAATTATGAAAAAGACGATGTTCAGAGATGACTACGTAAACAATACTTGGCTTTGGATGATGAAGATATGGTTTTGTCCACAGCCACAGAGTCTAGACTCCAGGGCCCGTATTTATCAAACTTCTTAGTGTGGAATTTTGGACTTAAGTACTGAAAAATTCTTAGATTTGCTCCTAATCTCAGAGTTAAGTGTAAGTGCAAGTTATCAAAACTCTTAAGTCTAAGAA
>JAOUQU010000002.1:1607829-1623480 GCA_028566735.1 Ammoglanis amapaensis
GTATATATCAGCCAAACCAAAGGATTCTAACACAATCGGTAAGATAGAAGATTGTGTAAACGACATAAAAAACTGGAGTCAACTTTATTTCTATAGCACTTTTTCCAATAGACATTGTCTCAAAGCAGCTTTGCAAAAAACAGGATGAACAGAAACCCCTGGTGAGCAAGCCGAGGGCCACTGTGGCAAGGAAAAACTCTCAAGAAAAAAAAAAGTCTCAAGGATCACAGGGGACACGTCCGGCTTGTCCTACAGCGCCTGCTCCAGAACCGTCTGTTCGTCAAGGCGGAGGAATGCACGTTTCATCAAAAGACCATTCCCTTCCTAGGCTTCATCATACACCCCACTCAGCTCCAAGCTGACCTGGAGAAGATCTGAGCCATTAAAGCACAAGCCAGAAGGAACTTCAATGTTTTTTGGGGTTCACCAATTTTTATAGGTGCTTCATTCGAGGGTTCAGTCAGGTGGTGGCACCCTTGATGCGCCTAACCTACACCAAGGGGCACTTTTCCTGGCCACCGGAAGCAGAGTTCATATTTGCCCACCTGAAATCCCTCTTCATCTCAGCTCAAATCCTTATTCAGCCTGACCCACTGAAACAGTTTATAGTTGGGGTGAACGCCTCAGCCACTGGCGTCGGAGGAGTACTGTCTGAGTACATTTTTCTCTTGGCGACTGACCCCAGCAGAGCTTAATTATGGCATCAGTGACCGGGAACTACTAGCGGTCAGGCTCGCTTTCGAGGAATGGTGACACTGGCTAGAAGGCTCCTCCATCACATTCCTCATTTGGATGGACCATAAAAATCTTGAATACATCCGGTCAGCTAAGCGTCAAGCCCGGTGGTCCCTGTTCTTCAGCGGATTCAACTTTGTCCTCTTCTACCGACCGGGGTCCAAGAACACGAAGCCAGATTCACACCGGCGTCCTAGTTTGAGATACATCCCCGGCCAGTTGGTTTGGCTCGCCACACGACATGTCCCGTTCCGCTCCCTTTCCCGCAAGCTCGCCTCCGATTCATTGGCCCATACAAGATCTCCAGGATAATCTCCTCTACCTCCGTACGCCTACAACTGCCTCCACACATAAGGATCCATCCAACGTTCCACATCTCCCAGGTCAAGCCCATGCTCTGCTCAATCCTCGCCCCACCCCCGGGTAGCCCACCACCAGTCCAGCTCATAGATGGGGAACCAGACTCAACTTCTTAGGTAGTCCTTGTATGCAGCAGTATTGGAACTGCAGTCTCAACTTCAGTTCTTAGCCTCAGAGGGGTAAACCGGTTTCCATCAGAAACCTTGAGAGGAACCAGATGCTGCAGGCCCCCGTCCCTCTTGGTTCTGGAGGAAATCATCACATCAGGCACTGCAGTCTTAACTTCAATCCTTCACCTCAGCAGATAAACAGGTTTCCGTCAGTATTCCCTTGGGGTAGAACAATATTAAATATAATATATTTAAACTAAAACTTTTTTAATATTTGAATTGTGTCCAGTTGTACCCAACCAGTGGATGATTTGATCTCCTACAAATAAAGCACTGCTTCAAAAAGTATGTAATCATTTAAAGCTGTCATTCACATTTTTATTATTTGGTCCAGGAATCATTATCATCATTTATTGCTAGAACATCTGTTGCAGACCTCTTTGATTGAAGCAAGGTATGTTTAAATCAGAGAAGCAGAACACCTTCTTTCTGATGAGTTTATGTATCTGTTTGTCCTGTGTATTGTATTAAAGTTGTTTTGAGACAATGTATATTATAAAAAGTGCTATATAAATAAATTCGACTTGACTCTAGCGATATGATGCTCACTGCCAGACATTGCTGGCACAAAGCGGCACAGGCAATAAGAGACAGGAAACATCCCAATCAATAGTCAAGCTTTGTGTAATGGAGGCCTTATAGTAACAGCTGTGTCCTCCCTTCAAGAGAGATTTGGTCTTTTTCTCTGATTCCACTTTCCACACCTGCCAAAGCACAACGGCCCAAAAAGCTGGTCATTACAGCTCAATTCACACAATGATTATTATGCCCATTTCTGGTGTCCCAGTGACACGTGGTTCCTGCCAAGATGAAACCATGTAAGTCTTCTTTCCCAACTGGGTAGACAGAAAACACACAGCAACAGGACACCTGCAAATGTTGTATCAAGTGTACAAATTTCATTTCAAAATTATAGCCTAAATTTATTATGTTTGAGCTAGCTTTTCTGAATTTTTTAGGCAAGCATTAGCTCAGAGGTTTAGGTACTAAACAGAAGTTTGCTGGTTAAAGCCCACCCATGCCAGGTTCCTATTTGTCAGTGGTGCATACAAGCATGTGGGGCTCCATGCTCCCTACTGAGTCACACTGAGCTGCAATAATAAAACACACAGTGGATTCTCAGTATGATTGGGGTTGATTTATATTGACCATTGTTACAGCATTTTGCACCAAATCAATGACATAAATTATATTACCAAAGATTTGACATTTTAAATAAAATTCTTGATTTACTTTTTCCCCCTGACCATTAACTAAGCATTAATTATTGTTCTTATGAGAAGGGCCTAAAAACATTCACACAAAAAGATGGTTACTGTTATAACTTTCAAATCACATATTTCATGGTTCTATTTAACTTGTATTTTGAGTTCGGAGTTAAATCAGTAAATATGACACATAGCGTGATGCTCTTTTCCTTCCCTTCAAGATTTCTGTGTGTTTTGAGTTTAGTTGATGTGTTCCAACTTACTAATTGCATGTCCTGTAAAAGACACTTAAATTGTTTTGAAACAAGAGGTAATTTAAGTTAGACAAACATTAACCTATAGGAAAATAATTTTATGGACAGTAATGTAAAGCGATCCCAAAACAATACTGATACTTTTTGATAATTAAGATCATTAATTTCTTTACTCTAAGGCAGGATAATCTAACTAGACTATTGGGGGAAGAGTGATTTATGATATTTTGACAGTGCTAAAAAAGATCCTTGCTCAGGGGCCTAACAGTGTCAATCTCGTAGTTTTTGGTCTTAAAATTGCAACCTTTAGATGACTATGAATGCCCCAGTATAACTGTCTGTGTAAAAAAGTTATATATACAGTAGGGAAAAACTATTTAGTCACGTCACCAATTGTGCAAGTCCATGATAGACAAAATGAGAAAAAAATCAAATATCAAATAAAAATCAAATATTTAAATTTTAGAATGTTTTTGCAGATAATGGTAGAAAATAAGTATTTATTTGTAACTACAAACAAGCAAGATTTCTGGCTGTCATAGACCTGTAACTTCTTCTTTAAGAGGCTCCTCGGTCCTTCACTCAATACCTGTATTATTTGCATCTGTTTGTACTCGTAAACAGGATAAAAGACACCTGCCCACAACCTCTGTCACAGTTTAAATTCCATTATAGTGAAAACCAAAGAGTTCAGAAACTAAATTGTAGACCTGCAGCAGGCTGGGAAGATTGAATCTGCAATAGGCAAGCTGCTTGATGTGAAGACATCTACTGTGGGAGCAATAATCAGAAAATGGAAGACCTATACACCACAGCTAATTTCCTTTAGTCAGGGGTTTCACACAAGATCTCATCTTGTGATATCAGAATGATCACAAGAATGATGAGAAAAATCCCAGAATCACACAGTGGGACCTAGTGTATAGGTCCAACATTACAAAGACTACGGTCAGTAACACACTATGATGCAAAGAACTGAGATCCTGCAGTGCCAGACATGCCCCCCCCCCCCACTTAAGCCAGTACATATCAGGGCGTATCTGAGGTATGACATCATAAAATAGAGAGCATTTGTATGTTTCGAAAGAGTATTAGGAAAATGTCATATGGTCAAATAAAAACAGTAGAGAATAGATCTGTTTGATATAAACACAACTCGTCATGTTTGGATGAGAGTGAATGCTGAGTTGCATCCAAAGAACACCATACTAACTGTAAAGCATGGGGGTGACAACGTCATGCTTTGGGGCAGTTTATTTGCAAAGGAACCAATGACTGGTCAGTGTATATGAAAGAATAAATGGGGACATGCATTGGGAGATTTTAAGTGCAAATCTCCTTCCATCAGCAAGGGCATTGAAGATTAAACATGGCTGGGTCTTTCAATATAACAATGATCCGAAGCACACTGCCATGGCAACAAAGGAGTGGCTTTGTAAGAAACATTTTAAGGTCCTGGAGTGGCCTAGCCAGCCTCCGGATCTCAACCCCATAGAAAACCTTTAGAGCGAGTTGAAAGTTTGTGTTGCCCGCTGACAGTGCCAAAACATCACCGCTCTAGAGGAGATCTGTATAGAGCAATTTACCAGCACTATTGACATTTAGATCGACACTCCAACCACTAATGGACAGTGTGTAAGAAAGCAGACTACGAATTCAAAAGACGCACTCCAAAATGCTTTAATTGACAGGAATTCATTTGATTTCTTTCAATGATTGCAAACTGTCTAAACTTTCATGCTTCAAAGCTGCCATAAACTGCAACATTCTCTACCATTCTGCTGTTATAACTACATGCATTGGCATTGTATTTTGTAAAAGTGTGAGTTTTAGCGAACTACAGAATTATTGTGCTATAGTGTCAATTTTATTATTAAGCAAAGTCTATTTGTAATTTTATTAGAGATGAATAATATAAAAAAATTATTTCAGATATATTGGTATTACTTGAATTTGTGTTATTGTAAGCAACATGTACTGGACACTTCTGCCCAGTAATGGTGTGTAAAATATGTTGCTTAAAACAAGACCAATATCATTGCACATTTTAACAATAGTATTTGAGCATCTTTGTAGAAAAAATCTATTCGAGAAGAGATGCTAAAAGCAAACATTTAGCAAAGACTGTGAATGAGGGAAGAAACAGAAAATGGATAGGGGAAAGGGATATATAATATGTTCTGTTTCCCACTCATGCCACCTGTTCAGGAGATGCATTGGCAGCAGTAGAATTGTAATTGTCTTCCACGCTCAAAACAAAAAATCTCCTGGTGCGTTTGCAAAATAACATTGTCCTCTAATTCCAATGATATGACAAATGCTTAGCCATTTGAGACTAGCACAAGCTGCTTGTACCTCTTCTCTAAATATTTTGCATAACTGTATTATGTGTTCGGTATGATCTACTAGATCTACAGAAATGCTTCAGAAGTTTGCAAAAAATTATTTCAAAAAGCTTTGTTAGGCTGGGGGATTTGAACGGGGTGAAGCACAAATACAGTTTATCATAGTCATCAGTTTTTATCTGAACGTACTTGTAAATGGTTCCTGATTCATGAGCATGTATAGAGAACTATTTATGTTTTGGTGTATTTTTGTTGGGTTTTGTTTGGGTGATCTAGTTTGATCCAACAGTCCAAAGACTTGCAAGTGAGGTCAGTTGATATATACAAAAACTCTATGTCTGCACTTCAAATCAAATCAAATTTTATTTGTCACATACATAGTTATACTCAGTAGAACTGGCAGTGAAATGCTTTTTAACTACTTCATCACAACATTGCAAAATTACAGTTTAAAGTTTTAACAAGATTAATGAAAATAAATAAAAAAATGTAAAGTAAAAATAAAGTAAAATCTTGTATTTGATATTAACCGGATGTTTCTTATGTAATGGGTAACCACCTTTCCTGTCAAACTGTGTACAAAATGACATTACATTTTAGAAGCGCAGACATTATTGACAAGAGATGTTTATCAAACTTGTATATTGGTGTTTACATTTAGATGTACTTATCTATGCAAGTAATTCTGATCTCACAAAAATATATACAAGTAGTTGAATGGAATCGTTACCATTTGACTTTATATGCCAAACAACAATAATCCAGCATCTTTCTGCTAGAACTTTTGGGATTTTAATGAAATTACTTTTTAAATAAAACCTTATTGTCAATTAACAAAATAAAATTGTTAGACTGACATATTATTCATATGCTAGCTGGGTTCATTGTGTGTGGCTAGATCCTATATATATCACTTCAGCTCACACATGTAGAGATGCCATTGAAAGGACAGGTGTGCTGATGAATCTCTTTCCTTTTCTTTTTTTTCCTCTCATGTCCAGCATCCTTCGCTCCACATTGTTCTAATGGGAGCCAATGAACGTACCCAAGGCTAATAGCATCCTACAGCTATTCAAGGTCCCTAAATGGAGCCTGTACTCTGTTGCTCGGGAGAGCTGTTTGCCAATCGAGGCTAATGTTGCCGGTGCCCACAATGTGGTCTCTGAACTACAAAGGACAGGTGTGTACACACACTAAATTGCCCCCCCCCCCCCCATACACACACACATACATACAGGCTCCCCTCCCCTCGGCTTTTGAGTGGCAGACTCTGTCCATTAGGCACAATTTTGTAGGATGATCGCAGTGCTTGAAAGGGCCAGATCAAACAGTTTGGAGAATCCCAGGTGTCTGTTGTAGATTCAGACCCCTGCAATAACCATAGTGCCTCTTAAAGCTAATGTATTCTGTGGAGAAAATGAAGATGCTCTTTTTGTTCTGAGCTTGTAAGAGTGCATTATTTTAGTTTGCTTTTTGCATGAAGTTGAAAGCATGGTCAAAGAAATAGTGGTAGGTTGTCTATTATCTTCCTTGGAAGTTGGTCATTGCCCATGATGTAGCTATTATTTCCTCCTTGATCACAATTGTATGTTAATTCTTTAAATAAATACTTCTTAGAAATTATGTAAAAAGTAAATATCACTTTTATATAAAATCACCTCTTTGAGATGCATTTCCCAGTGGTGAACCATTTTAAAGCATACACTGGTGCTTTCACTTCATAACACAAATATACTGCCTGACCAAAACAAAGTCGCCACCAAAAAATACACACATTGTAATATTTTGTTGAACTACGTTAAGCTTTGTGCCCAAAAGTGAACTTGTGCCGTTATCATAGTTTCAATAAGCTTCTGCAACTTCACAAAATTTGTTTTGATCCAGTGTTGCATTATTTTTCTCTTCTTAGATTCACTGATTAATGATTTTCTTAAGGCTGATGTTCAATCCCAATCCCTCAAGTTCCCTTGTGTCCCATATAGTGTGCGTATGGAAATATTTTTATTCACTAATAAACAGCCTATTGTTGTTTTTTTATTTGATTTCACCAAACGCTTAAGTGTTTGCAGCTTTTTTTCCCCACCACAATTATTATTTGAAGACGATGGGTCCCCACTATTCTTCCAGTTTTTTTCCAGTTGGACAGATCTTATCTTAATTTTAGTAGTTTTTGCAATCTCCTCAGATGTTTTCCCAGCTTAAAGCATGCTTATGATTTGACCCTCTCAAACAGACAGATTTTTTTTTTTTAGAAATGAGAAAACAACTCATTGCACCAGTTTGGGTTAAATAACTTGCATATGCAGTAATTATCCAATAGAAAGCTTGAACATATTTGCTTAGTTAAATCTGGGTGGTAGCTTTTTTGCGGGAGGAGGACAGTGAATCTTTGACACTTATTTGTGTCCAAAACATTTTAAGGATCCCTTATATTTGAATATGGAATGCTTGTTCTATTTGTGTCCGCGTGGGTTTTCTCTGGGTGCTCCAGTTTCCCTCCACAGTCCAAAGATGTGCCACGTTGTAGATTGCAGATGCTGATGCAAACAGATTGCAAATGCTGTTAATGCAGACAGTTGGTACATTGTTGTTCCAGAATGGTCGTTAAAATGGATATGCAGTCCATGATGATACCAAGATTAGACACTAACAGGCAATGGTCTCAATAAAAGATAGATGGCTGAATGGATAGCTGTTTATGTATACATAGATACATGTTTCCTAACATTATTAATTTAATTTAGACCCTGTGTTACAGTGGTTGTTAGGCAGATGTTAACAGTCGAGCATTTAATTTATCGATTAGGACATTATTCATTAAAATACAGGCTCTTCTAGCCAGTGCTGGATCCCTTAGCTAGACCCTTAACCCTCTTCCAAACAAACTGTTATTGACACTATTGCTGCTAGCTGCTAGAAATCAATATACATCTAATTCTGTTGTTTAAAATGACTTTTTTGTTTAGTTTCTACAGTGTTCTGGTATAAATAATTTTTTCAGCAAAATAAGATGTGCAGCGATGTTTTTAAGTAACAATTTAAATTGGCAAGCATATTCAGGACCAAGTTCTTTGTCCTTCTCTTTCAAAGTTGCACTTGACCTTTAGTTTGTTTTCTAATGAAATTGAACGTGACAGGAAGGCAGATCTGAGATGATCTGATCATTGCTTTTCTCAGTATCTAGGACAAGGCCCAGAGAGGACAGGAGCAAAGGATGTTCCTTCTCATGATTTATGACCAAATGAAGTGCTCCCTTGCTGACCTCTTATTTGAGTCACCTGTGCAGGGACAGGCTCAACAGAAAATGTCAAAGCTTTTGCGTTGGGGTTGTGACCTGGCTCAAAGCTATATATTCAGGAGCTTGTCAGTGTTCTGGATATAATCACTGAATTGTAATCTTATTAAAAAAAACTCTTCACTGTTTGCTTTCCTAATTGGGTAAAGTATGAAAGTTTTAGTGGCAGTATTTATAAATGGACTATTTACATTGAAAAGTATCAGAAACTTTGTGAAACATATGCATGCAGAAAACATTTAATACTGTACCTACTTATTTCTTTTAATTCATTTTTCCTCCTAGTTTCTAAATTTCACTAATTTAGATTAACTATCAATAAACACCACATGTTATATTACTTTAAATTTCATTAAGTTAAAATGTGATAGCTCAGCAAAACTTACTAGAAGTTTGTGTCTTTCTACTCTCCCATGTTAAGAGTGTTGTTTAATTGTTTACATATAACTAATGAATGTTAGGTATAGTCAATCTAAGCTGTCGGACATGCTAGATGACTTTGTAATGCATTCTGAAAGTATTACAAACTTACCTCATCACACCGAAATGGCTGAAGTCAAACAAAAAGACTACAACTTTCACAGGTGAATAATAGGACTGACTCACCAATTTAAAACACCCATTGCTTAGCAACTGAGCAGCAGATAGAGTTAGCATAGCAGTTTAGAGCAGATGGCTTGGTAAATACCTTGCCATGTGTTCCTAGGGAGGAACTAGAATGTATCGCACCAGCAGCGAGACAAAAAGAAGAGGGCAAATATGCACATACACATAAGTACTCATATATTTTGCTATTCTAATGTCTGATGAAAATCTGACTATTCTGGCTTGAAAGTTTTTTTTTTGTTGTTTGTAAGCTTGATGTAGAAACTAGTTCATTTTTGCTAATGTTTGATCAGTGTTATTTAGGCCATGGTCAACTAAAGAGAAATTACTAATGACTAATTAGCTTTCTGAACAAAACAAATACAAAATTCATTCTCATGAGCTTATTGCAGCTTATGTCATGGCAACACAACTAACAATGGCTAATTTACCAAACTTTTACAAACTTTTATTTAAATGTTATCAATTATTAGAGAAGGGTACATGGATACATGTACCCTTAGATAGAGTTGTAATGGCCAATATGCAGACCACAGTACCAAAAACAAACAAAAACATGCATCTGTGTTCCTTTTAGACATATTATTCAAAATAGTTTTAAAATATCAGAACATTTATTATACTGTCAAAACTACAAAAATGTATTTTTTTATGTTTTGGACACTAAATTGCAATTAATATTATGTTAATAATGTTATAAAAGACCAGCATCTGCAAATCTATCAGCATTTGCAAATAATGCTTATGTCCTGAAAAACAAAAGCTAGATGAGTCTAGGTTTTAGTTATAACAACAGTCTGGCACTTTCTGTGTGAAATTTGCTCTAAAGTCTAAAACCTGCAAGTTAGGTTAATTTTAGACTGTACATTTTCGATGAATGTCTTAAGTATAAAGCCTAATAAACGAGCAAACAATTATACACTACAAATATGGTTTAATATATTTCATATATAAGTCCGGCATATTTATTTGGTTTATTTTGATGTATCTACAGATGCATTTGCGGTTTTCAGCATAAGCCTGCAACCTTTCCCCTAATAGACCTCATTACCTACCTATTCTGTAATTTTCATTGCCTTACCCCAGCTTTTTGTTCCATTCACATTGAACTACTTTTACAGCAGATATCTTGATCCGACGTGACTAACAATTACAATAGAACAGCACTTTTGAGAATTTGAGTGTAAATGGCCTCATTCAGGGGCCTAACAGTGGCAACTTGGTTATATTAGGGTTTGAACCACTGACCTTCAAATAGAGTATACAGCCCAATACCTCAACCACTAAGCCAGAACTGCCCCTGTAACTCACTTTAACACACTGATTTTCCTAAAAACAATTTAAATTAACTTAATAAGAATTAAAATAACTAAAAAATTCAGGCATCTAAGCTTAGGGTTAGGGTTAGATCATTAAGAAATGATATTTTTTCCCAAATCATTGGTACACTTTCCTTCCTTTATTCTCACTCTTGAAATCTCTTTTTTTTTCTTATGGATGCTAATGGTAAAAAAAAAAAGTCGGACCAGCTATCCAACATACAGACATGCAAGTCACTCCAACACGCATATCTGAATAACATCAGCTTTGAAAAACTTAACAATATGTCTGTCAGAGGGTCACAGTAGTCAGCAAAACGACCACTGTCATATGGTCTAATTAACAGCTCAAGCCATCTGTAGTCCACATGTTCTGTACGCATTCTCTAATACAAGTTTTTGGAAGACTGTTGTATGCTTTTCTCTCTTTTTTTCTAGGTAAATCCGAGCATGGGAATATGTTTGTTGAGAACATCAAACTCTGTTTGATGTTCTCAAGAAACTCTGTTTGATGTTCTCAACAAACAATATATTGCAATATAGTGCAATATATTTGTGATAGTTCTAGTTTTAGAATCCTGGGGCACTCAGCAGGATAATGCTGCAGTCTGTTACTGCAGCCTGTAGACTGCATGCTAATATCATAATCAGTGTTTGACAGTTGGACTGTGTTCACAAGAACATTTTCAGCATTTGTCAAAAACATGAAATAGTCACTGAATTAAATTTTAAATAATTTAATGTCCAGCCAGAGTATGTTTTATATTTCTATTTGTACATAGAGTAAGTGGTACTTTAACAAGTACAGATTAGTGTCTCACATCCAGACACCATTGGAAGCTTCAGCAAGACTTTCTTTGCTCCATGGACACTGAATAATAGCTGAATAAGAGACCTGCTTTCAAACAAACTAAGATAGGCAAAAACTTTTTTTTTGTATTTGTTAGAATTTTTCTTCCTCATGCAACCCTGAACAGGAAAATTCCATTTTGATCATTGATTTAATTTTTATTTTAGTATTACAGTTCAAAGTAATTATAGCAGCATGCCTTGGCTTCAATGGTTAGAGAACTGGGTTTGAGAACAAAAGCTTGCAGTTCAATTCTGAGAATCAAATACCCACGACTTAAATGATCTTGAACAAGGCACCTAACTCCTAACTGTTCCCTGGACACATGTTTTTCTATGGGGTAGTTATATTTGCACAAGCACAGAAATGGCAATCGTTTTTTTAAGGGACAGCCTGCACCTCACCATGCAACAGGTTGTACTTAAATTTGAATTTGAAGAATGAATTTGGTTTGCTGGTATGATATTCAAAAAATAAAGACAGATTTAAAATAAATAATGGTTGCTTTGTTAATACCATCTGTTTGGTCCATTGTCAAGTCAAGTCAACTTTATTTCTACAGCGCTTTTTCCAATAGATATTGTCTCAAAGCAACTTTACAAAATGCAGGACGAACATAACATGTTTATGAATTGGCATTTATAAACAGCAAATAAAAGAGTGGAGTGAAAAGAGTGGAATATTAGTGGAGCATTTTTGCAATGTTCTGGTCAAGCCCATGCCCAGTGTTGATCCATGAGTAGTACCTGTTTTTGGCGTTGCAGACAGATAATCCAACCATTCTGCATGCATGAAATAGAAAAAAAATATATAAGCCAATCACCACTTTTTGCAGTTATTTACAGACATTAGACATTACTGGAGGTAGACATATTCATTATTTCAATGTTGTCATTATAAAATATTGTTTTGTCATGACTAGAAGAGTGATATTTAAAAATCGTTATGCTTTGTTGTGTAAAGATGGCCAGCTTTTAACAGTAAAACAATTAGATTTGCATCTGTAGCACTGAACATTGGAGTTCTTACTAATTTGTTTAGACGAAGTGTTCGCAAAGATAAGTCTGCAAAGCATTTGTGTTGAAAAATCATTAAGACCAGCAAGTGTAATCACAGAAATCTAAATTTGCATCTTGGGTTTTAATTCTTGAAATCCATCTTCCCTACGAGCTCTTTAGGTTCCTCCATCTGCTTGCTAAACAAATAGGGGATGAGACTTGGAAGCTGTTGGATAATTATTTCTGCCGCAATTACTTGGATGTTAATGACCACTCTATTGATTATTATTACACCATAGAAGGTCAGGCAGTTTAAATGTAATCAAAAGGGAATTGCATGTGTCACATTTGCTCAACTAGAATGGTATAATGTCTTCTAGCAGAATAATTTACCCTCTGACCTAAAAGCTTATTGAATGCGTTTTATGACTGAGTGCAGGCCTTGTGTTAGATTACTTGTCTCTGATTCAATTCTTATAAACCATGGCAGCTTGCAAAACAGATTTAGCTAGCAGGAGCTCACTCCCTCTGATTCTCAAGCAGGGATATTTTTCCTAAACAAGTTCACAATTTTCTTCACAACTCAACAGTATGCTTGGGCGTTTGCTAATTTCGCTATTGTGCGATTTGGCCCTCTTAGCTGTGAAGTTTGATATTTTGGATGCTACTTGCGTGAATGTGCGAAAATGTCGCAGCTTTCCTTAGCTGCGTAAGACTAGAGACCTGTGATGCTGTCACTAATGATGAATTAGTTTTGAGAGCAACAGCAGATAGATCATCTGCCATTACTTAATCAACATCAAATATAACAGCTATAGCAATCAAACAAATATGTGTTCTGTATTGCAAGGGCAGAAAGGCATGCTGAATATTCACCACTCTAATTTCCTTCTAGATAATGGGTTGCGCTCACTAATGTAATGTTATAAGCATTCTCATTTAATGACATACTTGACTGGTAGGGTTGGGTAATCTATTTGTGCAAAATATACCTTCCCAAACCGAACAGTCAAGCATTTATATCAATACTATTTTTTTTGTGGAGGGTCTTAGCATTTGCTTAGCATTGATGTCATGCTGGATTATATTATATTATGATATAATTATCTGTGCCAAACTGAACAGCATAAACACATTCCCAGATCCCCCAGATCCAAAGTGATCATGGGCTGAGCCAGGACAAATCATTTTTGATCCACTTAAAATGTAAATATACACTGTAAAACATAATATAATTGTTTAACTATATTTTTCTTTCTATGCATTTCAATCATGGGGATGCTTGATGGTGGAATATCTTATTCTATTTGGTAAAGACTTCATATGATAAGCAACCAAATAGCATTTTAGACCTAGAGAAGCTCATTGGTACAATTTCTCAGACCCCCTAGCTGAGTTAAACGGGATGAAAAAAAACATACATTCTCTTAGAGTAAATTTGACAGACATTTATATAAATGTAGAATTCAAATAAATTGCTGCACTAACTAACCATTTTGTTGTCAATTACAATTATAATTAGAAAAAAATATCAAATGAATGTCAAATGTGAGGAAAAAGTTGAGTTTGGGACATAAAATACTAATTTAGTTTAGTAAATGCCAATCAAAATAAAAAAGTATAAATTTAGATGGGTTAGTATGTGTTGGATTTCATAACATAATACGTAGTGTGTTTAAAGTGCAAGTTATGTCCTGTAAAGCCACTCCACAATTTAGTGAAAAAGATTTGAGACCTAAGGTAACTGGATTCAAAAGTCAAATATTGAAAAATAATATTTATTTATTATAAAAAATATTTAGATTTTATTAGATATATTAACTGTATTAGCTAACAACTGTTATGCATCATGCTTTTCTGTTTATTATAAATGTTTTATATATTTTAAATAAATTAATACTTTATATAATAATGTACTTTCTTTTTTTCATTAATGAATTTGTGCCAGAAGAAGACATCAGCTTTCTTTAAAGTTTGACATGGTACTTCCGGTCTTTTTGCACTTACAAGTGTTCATTCACAGAGTGAAGGGTTTTAAACGCACATCAACAATCATCGTCATGTTTAACTTAAAACAACTCTGGAACAACTCTTAGTATAAACTAATCCTATGCATCTGTTCATCAATTAATTCCATATGGACTGCCACAATAGAGATGATTGCTCATCACCTATGGGTCAGTGTGTAATAATATTTTAGGAATACATTGTAAAAATGTAAACACATATTTAACTGACATTACAAGAAATTTACAGTTCTGTTTTAGAAACAGCCTTTGCCAATTTTAATATCATTCATTCAAATTCAAATTAAATTTTATTTGTCATTACACATATACAGATGTACAGTACAATGAAATGTTTTTCTTCGCATATCCCAACTTGTCCGGAAGTCGGGGGTCAGAGCGCAGGGTCAGCTGCAGTAAGGCGCACCGCCATTCTCCAAATCGACTGTTTCCACCCCTTAAATATCAATGTCTGACAGGCTAATCCAATATTTCCAGGCTCTATTACTTTCAATTAGCTGTGACAGTTTGGAGCTTAATCTATACTGGTCATGTGCATACACTCCATATGTGTGGCAAGCCAAAATAGCTGCTTTTTGGCATATTTCTTTATTTGATTTGAAGCGAAGCAAATGTGGCCTTTGTGACCTGTTTCACTTTGTGGTCTCTACAATTAGATATCTGCAGTTACACTAAGGCTAATGGCATGATTGTCAATGTAAAATTTAAAACAATGCTGCACACATATAATATTATGGTTTTAGCTACATGCCTGCTTTAAAAATATATTTTCAGGTGCCAGACTATTAGCATGACATGATCATTTAGTCAAAATCTTTAAATCATCTTTAAAAGCCAATTTTGGTGTTCAGGGTCAAAGTGGGTGCACAAAGCTTCTCAGGAAAAAAACAAGCACAGTGTGGTGTAAATCCATTACTGGGCATCACTCACTCATCGGTTTATATCCTCAGTCACGCTTTGAGGTAATTTTAAGCATCTCACCACACTAACGGAACCCACGCTACCTGCTGCACCATCATCATAGCCATAATGAATACAGAAAAAATAACAAGGTTTCCATTAATTGAGTTAACTAGCATTGTACGTTATTAACTACATTCTCTATTGTTCTACCCCAAGGGCAATCTGACGGACCCCTGTTTACCCGCCAAGGTTTAGGATTGCAGTCAGGACTTCAGTTCCAATACTACTGCTCTTGCCTGATGTGACGGTTTTCTCCAGAACCACCCAAGAGGGTGGGCCCTGCCATGTCTGGTTTCTCTCAATGTTAGGGATCGGTGTTGGCCTATGTGTAGGAACACTTACCAAATGCCAAGAGCACACCACGGAGACACACCAGAGCAGATGGGGTAACATATAAGGGTTTATTTATCCAGATACATAGAACATATAACAGGAAACGGAAGGTCCAAGTCTCTTAGATGTCCCGCGGCCTCGTAAGCGTGAACGCGGCATGGAAACACAGACGAACTCGAACCGCGACG
>JAOUQU010000002.1:1690694-1701038 GCA_028566735.1 Ammoglanis amapaensis
AGAGAGAGAGAGAGAGAGAGAGAGAGAGAGAGAGAGAGAGAGAGAGAGAGAGAGAGAATGAAAATCATCTGATATGCATATTTTCGAAATCTGAATCATCTAAAAAAAAGACTGTATATTAATAACTATATTTGTTTTTTTTTAGTTTAGTTTTTTTTTTAGTTTTTAACATTTTGTATATATCGTTTTGTTTTATGCATTTTCTTTACTTTTTCTCCAGAAATTCACCATTTGAAGCCCTACTAACACCAAGTTTCTACTGATCCGCCATTAAGCAAGGTCTTAACCCTCAATTGCTCAAAATAGTAATTGGAAGTTGTTTTGGATAGATCGGTCTGCTGTTAATATAAAAATATAAGAGCACTTGCTCTTAAAAGAAAAAAGCTCCCCCCACCTACACAAACACAAAAGCAGATGTATGCATTTTGTCACCTGCACTAAGCAAGTGCAATGTGGATTAGTCCTCTGTACTGAGAGACACACCCAGACCGATGCACTATTTCTTCATAAATGTAACCATCCCTATATGAACAATAGGTCAATCGTTGCTTAGATAGCCACTCAGCCCAGCCAGCCCATCGGATCTGAGATTCTATATAATCATGATCCCATCTTTGGTGTGCATTTTACTATATGACATCATTAACTTAGTATAATATTTGTTTTTAAGTCAACTTCAAGCACAGGTTGCAATAATATCCAATAACCCAAGCCTTTGTTTTCTAAATATTCCATGGGATCTTTTATTTGGATTTCCATGGTAATGTAAAGGCATCTGGTGCAAATATCATATTGTTTAAAGACTGAAGCAGAAGGCTTACAAAGGCTCAGCATTTAAGTGAATGAGTTCTATATTTGGAAACCTCAAAATGAGGTACAGCACAGTGATTATCAGACACACAGGGCTCACCACAGAAAATTGTTATTTCTTATAATCAACAGCAGTCCGTGCGAGAGGAGCCAGCACGTTTCCTTTGACTAAGACAATCAAATCCTTCAGCGAAAAGTGACTAATTGCTTATTGCACTTAAATGTTTTTCCCCAGGGCCTCGGCTTTTTTGATTATGTTTAATTGACTGTAATTATGGTTTAAATGAGTGCAACTTGAATGAAATAGTTTGCTTTGTGCTCTGCTGCTTGTCTATTACAGTTTTACAGTTACACACTAATCATTTACGGGCACAGCATCTTTTAGTAGCAATGATTACAGCACTCGAGAATAATTACAGATTTATACAATTGTGGAAATTATAAAAGTGCATAATGCTGAAAAGGCATTTAAGAGCCTTTATCAGTTCATATTGTGTTTATCAGTTCATGGTGTGACGTATGAATTACAAAGTATAACAGTCACTGTCTGACAAAAAAAACACAACAGCAGTGGGAGGTAAAAGAGGGTGTAACAATTACCTACAAAAATCTTCAAGCACCTTTAATCATCTGGACTGACGAATTGTAACTAATTGTAACTAAGGAAAATGCTAATAAAAATTAAGTAAATGGTTCTTTGTAAATGGAGTAAATCTTGCCCGTTCTAAATGTAAGCCAGTTAAATCTACTACTACATGTATTAATTAGTTTACAATGTGTTTGTGTAGTATGTTTCAGATAAATTGATAGCAGATGATTTGACAGGCCACATTTGTTTGTCACATTTGTTTGTCACTAACTGTAGTCATTTTATCTAATTGTGGTCAATTCTCTCACATTTTTTAAGTTGCTTATCCAATCAGGGTTGTGAAAGTTGCAATGAGTGCAAGGTATACAAAAACATCCTTGACATGGTGATAGGCCATCCCACAGCACATACACACATTCATCTAGAAGGTAATTCAGTCTCTATTTAATCTGACTGCATGTTTTTTGGAGCCAGAGCACCCAGAGGAAGCTGATGCAGACTGGCCCTGGACCCGGACTGACACACCTGGAGATTAAACCTTCTTGCTGTGAGACGACAGTGCTACAATGCCGACAGTGCCATTGAACCACAATCTACCTGTCTATCTATTCGTTTCTATCCATTTTCCAAGTTCTTGGGGTAGGACGTTTATGTTTGGAGCAGAGTTTTCCGTCCGGATGCCATTCCTGATGACAACCACCAGTAAGTGGTGGGAACTTGTGAGACTACTGGACAATTTCACATTACCGATCAACCTAGTGCATATTGTGGACTGTGGGAGGAAACCGGAGTACCCGGAGGAAAAGCACGCTGACACAGGTCAGTATTTTTTTCTGTTATGCCTCTCCAGGAAAAACCTTTTGTAACCCCCCCCCACACACACACACACACACACACACACACACTATCTGCTCGACTTAGTAGAATAGTATCATTTGTTTATAAAATGTACAACACTGTATCCTTATTAACATTCCAAAAAATAAATTTATTAATTTTGTTTTATAGAAAAGATGCACAAAATGCTCGCAATTTGTTAAATAAAAATAATCTATTAACTCCTCATTTTAACTATAAACATTTTAACTGACTTAACCAACACTGTCCTTCTCAAATAGATTGATATTGAAAATAAAATGAAATAAAATAAATAAATAAATACTAAATTCTTATTGTTGAGAAACATTACCTCAGGAACACAATATGTAATACAATGTAACCTACAAAACAAAAAGAAACCTGTAGGCAAAAAAGTACATTAATGCTATAACTTATTGAGCACACTTTAAATAAATATTTTATTTTAGTACAGCAGAAAAAGCAGATTCCCTGTGTTGAGACATGCCCCCACCCCACTCCAAAAGTGCACCACGTCACACTATTTGAGAAGGATTGCTACAGTTCAACACCTAGCTTGTACAACTTGTTTATAAGTAAATCAACAGTGATGATTTACCGGTATGATGAAGGTGATGACAATGATGATCATTTTTACACAGTTACATTGACATTTTTAATGGAGCCAGTTCTATCTTGATGTTTTTGACAACATTTAGCTTCATTACACTGTGTTTGCGTCGTAACCACATGTAGCAACCTTTTGGTTCCACAGGGCCTTTCAGTATTGTTTACCTTTATGCTAGTCTTTAAACCAGCTTCACTATATTTGGTGTTTTTCTTTTTTTGAAATTGCACATTTGTGTGTGATCACTGAATGACCAGTGAGTGCCAAGCCAGGTGCCATCTTATCTGACGTGGCTGCTGTTTGACTACCTGGCAGCAGTGCTGATTATGTTTGTCTGTGTGGTCCAGACACAAAGCATCCAACTCTCCTGCCGACCAGTGTTTACAGCTGCCTTTCCAAGGACGCACAGCAGCTATAATGATTATCTAAGGCGCCATTGTACAGACAGCACACTGCTGCACGTGTGCGTATGTGCAAGGCTGTTTAGTGGCAAGACAGCTCGCTATATCTGTGTTCATAAATGACCTGTGCCAAAGTATCTCAAAGCCAACCAATAGTGAAACAGCTGCACTGACCTTTAGGTCTGCATAATTTTAAGACAAGTCCCACTCAGACTAAACAGAAATGTATGAATGTGTGTTTTTATTTCACACAGAGAGACAAATGCTACTTTAATAATAAAGATCATTAAACTCGAGTGACAGCACTGAATGCAGGCTGAACAGATTCTGTGACCCAGCATTTGATTATTTTGTGTTTATAGCATATATACTTTGAAAGCATCAGGCAGCACAGCTGGTAGACTGGATGTCACAAATCCTCAAGAGTCAAGGTAACCACATAGTGAACCTTCTGTTTGTGATTGCATTTATTTCCACCTAATTCTATCTGTCGTTAATGCCCACTGAATTTCCTATGCGTGTAAATGCATTAATGACTGATTATGAGTATGACAGTAATGAGATTGATAAATTGAGGATTTATTTTTGGTTCACACCAAAGGTTAATTATTGGTCACAGCTGACCAGGGCAGCACAGTATCAGAGTATCAACTTGGTACATTTAATATTTCATATATTGGTCATATACTGGTTAAACATATTCAGTCCGGGTTGATTGAACGTTTTAATGTGCTGAAACTGAAAATAAAATTAGTGAAAAGTTTTATTGAAGATTTATACATTTGCAAGACTAACATATAAAAATGTTTGTAGGTTGATAGTTTAAGTACAATGTGTCTGAAATTTGAATTCATTTGTCAATTATATGGAGTGGTGGACAGTAACGAAGTTAATGTAAGTCGTTACTGAACTTAAATAGTATTTTTTGTATCTTTATTTTACTGGAGTATCTTTTACTTTAACTTCACTAAATTTCAGAATCAAGTATCTCACTTTTACTCTACAACATTGTGAAAATCTGTCATTACTTTTGTTTCACATGTGCAAAAAAAATGATATGTATACATTTAAAAACTGAAATACACACTTTATTAAAAGTGTGTGAGGTTTGACATGATCTGGTAGTGCAGCAGACTTGCAACAGTGGGAGTGATAGAAGAAAAGCTAAACCTAACACAACAATCGGTCTTATTTAAGAAACTGAAACATTAGTGAGATAAAATCACTAGTAACATCAGTGGGTAAGATGTTAGACTTTTTTGCCCTTAACCTTCAGTTGCTTAATTGTATAAAATTAAAGATAAATGCAACAGACTCCGTCTGTCTGTCTAACCATCTTCCGTAAATGTAAGAGTGACGTTATTATCTAAAAGTAAATCATCAAGTCTTGTTAAAAAAATTATACTAGAACACCAATTTAATAGTAAATCATGATACTTTTACTTTTACAGTAAATTTTAAGTACATTTATAGGTAAATACTTTTGTACTTTTACTCAAGTGAAAATCTAAACAAAAAATCTTTGCTTGTACTGGAGTAATATTTTACCTTCAGTGTCTTTACTTTTACTCGACTACATGAATTGTGTACTTTGTCTACCACTTATTATATGTGGTTTAAGAATCGTCTTGCTGGTCACATAGCCAGGGTCATGTGGGGAAAGGAATAAACAGGACAGACAGATTGACAGTCAAAGAGATCGACCAGCTACCTATTTATAGTGTGGGCCATCTGCAAATGCTCCCTGTTGTCATTGGTCATCCTGTTTACCGAAAAGGTCTGTGAGGCAGATTTCAGCCACAGCAGCCACTCCATTCACTAGTCATTTCTAGACTCTGCTACCCCATATGGATCTGGCTCACTGTTGTGCCCAGCTTTTATCCCAATTTCTTTCCCCCCATCTTCTGGATTGACATGGTAATGAAACAGCTAAGAAACCCAGTTCCAGGTTTTATGCTTCCTCCTGATGCCCACCGTCTGGCTCAGATGGTCCTGGGTCAGGTTTTTGCAGAAGTCCAGACCAACCACCGGACCGGCTGGGAACAGTATGGGCATCTGTGATGAGCTAATGACAGGCTTTCATGTTTGGCCTGGTTTATTATAGCCCCCACTAAGCCCCTCTGTTCAGTCTGCCACCGTGCTGCTTAGAGCTAGACGCACCAACAGTCCTGCTGATGAGGTTCACTAGCTGATGACTGCTTTACTATAGAGAGATAGCTAGACAAAGATAGAAAGTGTAAGTGAAGTAAATATGAAGCTCAACATACTGGTTGCTGCTACTGGCTTAGAGTGTTGATTGAATCTTTAGATATTTTATTTTGTTTGTTAAAATGTGATTGATTTTTGTGATTGAAATTTGTTTGTAATGAGATTTTAGTGATAATATATAGGACTGCTTTAAAAATTATCTAAATTGCTCAATGAATTACACATGGAACCTGATCTGATCTACATCATCATAATAATGACAAATAAGTTTGTTTATTAAGCTCTTGGTTAGACATTACTTAAACCGCCTTTATATAAGCATTTATATAATCTTTAGTAACAAAGCAAAGTGCTACAAAACTGTCAGTACTGTCCCTAAACATGGACATTCTGGGCACCGCAATAGCTTAGTGAGTAGCAGTCTTGCCTAGCAAGATGGTCATGTGCTTAATTAACAAGTAGAGTAAAATGGGTTTTTTCTGTGTGGGGTTTGCATGTTCTTTCCATAACTGTGTAGATTTACTCTCCTACAGTCCAAAGAAAGATGAAAGGTGAAGGGGAATTGGAGATTGTAAATTGTTTGTTGTTGATTTAAGCTTATGAATCTGTAATGAGTAACTGCTTTACCTGTCAGGAGTGTAACCAATGGTGTAAATCAAATAAACAAACATTCTAAAACTAACACACAAGGCTAATACTATTGAAAAAGGCAAACAAAAACATTGTCTCTCTTTTCCTCTGCAATCTAAAAATGCTGAGAATCAAGATTACACCTTGAACAAAACAGTGCCACGTGTCCCATGAGGGCAATTAATTTAAACCTGAATTGAGATTTCCTAGAGGAATATCAGGCTAATGCTTCATCAGCAAATACAACACAATTGTGTTGAACACAATTTTTTTTAAATAGTAGTAATATTATTGTCTCATGTTTGGTAAAGTTCTGTTTAACATTCTTGCTCGTTCATATTGTGAAAGTCACATTGTTCAGCTACCATTTGAAGGCTAGATTTGTTTTGTAAGAGAACAAGCAAACCCAACCCAAGCCACGAAGATATGATGCAATAATACTGCGACCAGAAATTTATTTAAAAGTGGATCTGAGAGTGGATCTGAGAGGGGCACCTTTTCACTCTCACATCCCTTTTCCAAGATAAGTTAAAAGTCCCTGTAATGACAGCATTTCTAGAGATGGTACCCAAACACAATGCTCATGCATCCAAAGCTCCCGGAAGCTACAAAAACACATGGTGCCTGACCCCACCCAGACTGTCTCTGTCATTCAGCCTTTGTCTCTGTGCCCACCCGTTTCTTTGCTTCATGGTGCTGCACAGAATCACTATCAAAAGTCTACGAGAATCCTCAGAGGCTCATTATCATGGTTTGAATAATTCATTCAGCAGTGGAATGGGGGATGGGCAGCTTTGAACAAATAATGAGAACTTCCACTGCCAGCTTATTTTCTTTTCTCCAGAGGGCAAATCTAAGTAAGGACCACTTCCAAAATCAATACAGCATGACATTAGCTTACATGATATCTTCCTGACCCAAAACACTATTAGTGATGGTGTAAAGGAATTTTAGCATTCCTTTTTGAGAATGCTCAGATTAAGATCAGCTTAGCAAATTCTAATTAATCATAACTAGAATAAAACACAGTTTAGGGCCACCAAATGCCAGTGCTCACCAAAATAGCTGCATTGCTCTTTCTGCAAATTATATTAAAAATACATTATGTTGCACAAGAATTAGACAGTAAACACAATGCTAAGGATGATGAAAAACAAGTAAAAAGTCTGTGTTGGCTGAGAAGCCCAGTTTAAGGTTTTTAGCTTTCTCCTGATGTCCACTCTCTGGCTCAGATGGTCCTGGGTCAGTCCTGTTGGCTGGGAACAGTATGAACATCTGTGACGAGCTAATGACAGGCTTTCATATTTGCCCTGGTTTCCCTCCACAATAAACATTTCAAAGCCACTGGTGAATGTATCACATATACACGACACAAATGAGTATTTTGATAAGAAATCAATACTTTTTTGGGCTTGAATGATGCAACAAACCATGGAATATCTGCATCATTTGTGCATCATGGTTAAGGATACTTTCCTGCCACAAGTCCTAGACAACATAGTAACTGTTATCAGTATATGATGAAGAATAATAGCAAGTGGCTAGCTAGTATATAGCTACTGATGTAATATTCATTTGTTACAACAATGTTGGCATGTAATTGGCAGCATTTACAGAACATTGAACTATGGTTGTTTAATAACACAGTTCAGCATTAAAATAAAACCTTTTCCAAGCATCGCTAGGTTGGTCTGAAAATAAGTTAAGATCAAAATTATATCTTCATGTTGTTTGAACATTAATGATGCATGGTTTTAGTTTGCTGCATGTCTGACACTAGAGTCAAGGCTCAAATCACACATCATTGATTTAGCACCGTTTTTACCCTGAATGCCCTTTCTGACACAACCCTCTTACTACAATAGACTGCTTCGTGCATCCAAGTGACTAAGTACCAATAAAACAGTTCTTTGTCTCCGAATAGCAGAGTAAATGACATTTACTTAACAATGTAACGCTGTCTGTCAGTGATGCTGTTCAATTAAAACTAACAAACTGTTGAATGAAACACGACAAAACATTGCTGTAATTGCATTTTAGGCCAAAACCCCTTGAATAAACTGATTACCTGCTGGATGTCATTCCCCTGTGCATACTGGCACACAGCCAACCCAATCCTTCAACTCAACTCAATGGAACATAAAAACCCAGATGTGAGCATTCATTTGCACACCCTTACCTTAATAGCCTCCCTACACAGAACCACATCAAATGGCCCATTATGTAGTTTACAATCACGTTTACTTTATCGTGATTTTACAACTGACACTACTCGATCATTCCTAACTGAAGAAAAACAAATAGTCAGTTTAAATTGAAATATTCGAAATGACTAGAATACATGTTGACCCTTTCTTATTAGGGAGAGGCAGGGTGTAAAGGCATTGTTGGACCTTAAAGATATGTAAGACTAACACAGGGAGTGCCAAACAAAACACACATTCTAATTCAATTACACAGGATGGGTGGAAGCCCGTTATTTGTCACACCAATGGTCAGACATTGGGTATCACATTTAATTTAAAGTTCAAGAGTAGACATGGCAGAGCCTAACTGATTGATAGCTCAAAATGTTTTACTAGTTGCACTTATTTACATACAGCAAAAATGATTTAAAACAGTACCTTTTAACTACAGTAACCACAGAAAATGTACCTTGACTTGAAACTATTGTTTGTAATTATCAAGTTGTTGAATTGATCATCTGGTTAAACTCTCAATATCACCCTCCTACTATTTATATCCCTGCCACTGCATTAATGTATGCATACAGTCAGTAATATGGGTTTTGATCAGTATTTGTAGCTCATTAGCACTGATAATTCTAAAGGTTAAGAAACACTGATTTAATGCCATGTCTTGTCAGATAATTAAAAGAAAGTATTTGATTCCCATTAGCTTTTTTCCACTGTGTTTTATTGAGAATTCTAATATGCTAATATCCTCTGCATAAAACACAGAGCAAAAAAATGTAATTGCCATTAGCAGAGGACAGTTGAGTAAGTTAGATTTGTGTTCTTTGAATCAAGTGGGTCTGTGTCTACCATGAACTGGAATGTATTTTGTATGTTATGTTTATCGTTGCTAATTTGTTTTACGATGAGTAGGAAGTGCTGGCTCAATAGGTAGCTTGGTTCTTTACATCAGAAAGTCCTTGGTGGCATGTTTTCTTCATGTCAAGGTGAGTGAGCCAACATTTCTCTACCACATTCCAAAAGATGATTGGGAGCCACTAATTGTCCATGACGTTTTTGATCAAAATTTGTGTTCTGGTGAATCATGTGCAGTTAAGAATTTTGTTTTCTTGTTCATCAAAACAAGACTAACTATCCCTGTGTAATAATCTGCCATATTATAGTGTTGAAGCAGTGGTTTAGAAATAGTTTAGAAATGTCTATCTGTTGTTTAGTGGTTGGGCAAGAGCAAGTGGGTGTGAAATTGGCAGCAACTAAATGCTTTTTAGTACTTGCTTGCACTTTCTAGTCTTCAACAGAGAGTCCCACATTGGCCCTCTATTCCCACCATGCTATATAAAGAGACAGAGGATTGAGTAAGAGCTTGGGGAGAGCCAAAACCAGGGAGGAAGTGGAGAGCGAGAAACATACTTTTTTACAATCAGAGCCAGACCGTGCAAGGCTAGAGCTGAGAACAAAGTCAGGGAAGTTGGAGTGGCAAAACCGTACCACAAAAAAACAACCAGTTGCAGGCTGATACAGGATCAGATAGCATCAGGCAGTTTCAGATCTCCTTCAAAACTCTCGATTCCCGTCTGACACTTAACACTATGGTTTGTACACTGAGTGGTAGCCTAGTAGGATTTGTTTAGGACAAACACTAAAGATTCATTTTCTGTATCACTTGTATTTGTGTATTTAACAAAGAATATACTTTTGGTCAGCACTGATAATTCTAAACTATTGCCTCTAATTTGTCTGTGTGACCTGTCATGCCAACCAACTTACTACAAGTTGTTAAAGCTAAAGACAGTCTACATGTAAAGCTGAAAACTGATAAACAATGTTCAACTGTAAGATTATGTATTTCTTTATTATTAGTAGTATTATTTGGTATTATGTATGTCATTTGGTTGACAGACATGTTGTGGAAAATAATCCTCATACCTTCATTACCATTTCCAATAGAAAATGCTCGGAATCCACACAAAACCTACAAGTAAATAAAGAAAAATGCGTTACATTTGACATTTTTATGCATAAACTTCTCACTTTGCTTGTAAGTCT